>CAJUYI010001707.1:39288-65179 GCA_910591695.1 Galerucella pusilla
ACACACACACACACACACACACACACACACACACACACACACACACAGAATATCAAAATAAACTATAGATATTATCAAATAGCTCAATGGATTCAACGGATGGTAATTTTTCCATTCTCCAATTTTTTATTCTATGGAAATTGTATTCGTTGGAACGAATGCATTGTTTTCTGAGTATACTTCAAAAACGTATCGGTAAATAATCAATGAGACGTTGTAGTCGCTGATCTGTGCACAACACCCTATGGTCTACTGAACAACTAGAAGCTCTAATCAAAGCGCTTAATGAAATAAAAGATTTGTTTGTGATCAAGTTTGCATGGATAGTGGAAAAACCGGACTACACATACATCATTTCGGAATGGCCAGTATTATAGAGATTTTTTTTTGCAAAGCGTTCGCTGCGGTTAAAAAGACAAATAGGATTAAAAGAGAAATGTCTGTGTGGGTAGAAAGCTATATGCGAGAAAAAATTGTAGTATATTAGTTGATATGAATGTAAGATTTTCAACAGTAAAATGAATTCCATGAAAAAGTGTTATTTTGATGACAGTGAATTTGAAAAAGTATTACCTTTTCACGTCACTGAATAGTTATATATCACTTTAATATTATGAGATAAATGTAGCAAAAGAAAAAATTCTGATCGAGAAGAGATATATGACTACAATTAATCAACATTGTATGAGTACTAAACATGGATTGGATTTGGTCAGGAGGCTAATCGCCCTTTCACTGTGACCTTTCCAGTTATATTGTGGGAAAACCGTAGGTTCATCTAACAAAGCAGTCTTGCAACATCTCAACTCAACATTGACCTAATGAGATATTCAAATTTGATCAAGTTCCTTGGTCTTCATATTGACGTTGCCTTCAAATGATCTCTGTACATGTAAACACTCTAGCGGAAAAAATATCTTGCTTTGCCATTAGATCTGTGTGTTAACAGCTAGATTGATCCACTCCTTTGACAAATTTCTACCCTTGTTTAAATCGCCATGGTTTGTTTTTCTGGGAATCTCTTAGCTTGTACCCCTTCGAATCTATCTTCAAATTACAAAAAAGAGCTGTTCGTTTATGCCCACTTCCGATCTGTTGAAAAATTCCATCACCTCCAATGGTGTATGCGGACGATGTCTGTCTGGTATGTACGGCAAAGGGAGAAGTGGAGATAGAAAAAAAGGCGAAGAGGATGTGTAGGAAGATTGTGGAGAAAATGAAGCGTTTTGGACTGGAAGTGGCTGAGGATAAGACGGTGGGCCTACAGGTGAAGGGGCGGTTCAAGGCAAGGGAGGTGGAGGTGATGGTAAAGGGAAAAAAATTCGGATGGAGGAAGCGGTGAAATATCTGAGGGCGTGGTTGGATAGGCAATTATCCTTCGAAACCCATATGTTGAAGGCTGCACAGAAGGCAAAAGCAATTGCAGCACGGCTAGGAATATTGATGGGTGATGTGAAAGGACCGGGAGAATGGAAGAGGAGGATAATTGGTAGGACGGAAGAGCAGGGTATGCTGTATGGCAGGGAAGTGTGGGATGAGAAAGCAGGGGTGAATGCGAGGGTTAGAACACTCCTGCGGGTGCAGAGAGGAATACTTCTGAGGGTGGTGCAGGCGTACAGGATAGTGGATGGATTGGCAGCAGCAGTGCTGTCACGGTCCATTGGACTTGATGGCTAGAGCCAGACAGAAACGCTGGAGGGGTGCGAGCAGTAAGTACAGAAATGGATGGATAAGGAAATGGAGAAAAGGTGGAATGAGTATGAGGGCGCGCTAAAAGGAGCAGGAGAAATTGGGTGGACCGGAAATTCGGAGAGGTGAACTACTTCTTGACGCAGGTGCTCACAGGGCATGGGTCGAGAGTGGGTAACGTCCACAAGATTGGGAGAAGAGAAACTGGAGTGGCGAGATATGTGAAGTGAAGGATGATGTGGGACGTGTTCAGATGTTGGAAGAATGAGGAAGTTTTGAAGAAGTTAGAAAATAAACTGGGAGAGGCGGTGTGTTGGGAAAATATGGTGGATATTAGGTTGAGGGGCGAGGAGGAATCGATGGAGATAAGTGGCATAGTAGAGAACATGAACAGGGAAAGAGAAGGAGAGTGTATGAGGGACCGCCGCCCGTCTTGACGTATGCTAGGGTAGTGATTCCAAGGCGGGAGCAACGACGAGTTTAAAGTGGGTTTGGTTGTTGGGCATCTCCGTGGGGATGAGTCCAACACTGTCTGGGTACTGGTCGAACCAGTCGAACATGAGTTTCCCATCTCGACCCGAAAAAAAAAAAACAAAAATTACCCCCAATGCCGAAAAGATCTTTAATCAGCTATATGTGTAATAGAGAGTAACAAATACATTCAATATGTTTCGAAGGAAGACAAAAGCATTTTTCCTCAAAGACTTCATTATTCGGTAGCGAAATTCTACAATTTAGACTTTTCTAGTTCAGTTTTTCAGTTACACTGGCATCAGTATGGTGTACGATGTCACAATATTGAATTATGATATGATAGATTTGTATATTACACTATGTTCCGTATTATGAGTATACTGTTGTCAGTATTTTTGTTTATATTTAGTTGGGAGTTCCAATCGAAATGGAAAGAAGGAAAGAATATCTAGTTCAAGAATAAAATTATGTATTAAGATCATTGTCATTATGGTAATAGAGTGGGATGCTTTCTAGTACACTCATACACTAGCTTTGCATTTCGGAATAGAACTATAGTCTGGACAATCCGAAAAAACCACGTGTTAAAAGAGACCCCACGTGATCTATCCCAAGTCGGCTGCGTATTGGACGACTCGTATTGGAATGTTAGCAGTGTTAGCTGCTCAACCTGATTCACCTGCCTAGGTCATCCAATATGCACGCGATTCAATGTTCGAGTAGTTTTTTTTGAGAACGAGACAACTTTAGTTAAAGATTATAACAATTGACATCGAGCACCCCACGCTATGATCATGAAGACATTAATTTCCTCGTGGATAATTTTATTCTTGGATTAAAAATTATTTTTCACTTTTCAGTTCGATAGTGCTTTTTTTTAGTTTTCCTCACACTCCATGCCCAATCAGTTATGTTTTCCAAGGTTGCGTTATAAGTGACACATCCTATATTTTACTACCATATTGTATTGCCATTAGTCCTTGACCAGTGTACAAAGTTTGAATTGAATCTTTCCTTTCAAAGTGAGTCGAAATCGAGTCCAGAGAAGTCAGCTACAGACATACAAATGAGCAGGTGAAGCTGATGAAAGCGAGCTAGAAATAGCTGGAAGTTCTACGAATCCAGATAACATTTTCCAGTAAATTATCCTCGAGACTGAATATTTCATGCAATTTCTCGCCTTGTACAAGAAACCGCATATTCGCTAGGTAGTCGCACTGGCATAGGATATACATAACATAAATTCCATTATCATAAAACAAACTCAAGACAAGTCAGCACATGCCGAACAGGTCTAATTACATAATGTGAGATATATAAAATAGTAAATTGAGCAATAACATGAAGTCGGGAAAATTGGTATAGTCCTTTCATCTGAAAATACTGTTTAATAGTTACGTACTTGTTTCATTTCGTACATATTTTATTACGTACAAAATCATTGTTACAAGAAATTGAATATACAATAACGAAAAATCTGACAATATCAGTTGTCTTTATCATCAAGATTATCTTCTGGTGAGCTTCCACCATTAGTTATTATAAGAAAATCGATACTGAAAGCGTCTGCAAATTTTTCAATTACCCAGTCGCAAAATAATTTATTGCAATGTTATATGTAATGCTGCGAAAGGGTTTTGGAATTTTTGAACTTACACTTAGAAGTATGAGTTCTCATACTCCTAGTCATATAATTGACACATTCTTGAGAAACGTCACATAAGCTACCACTTATATGACGATTGAAGAAAATACTAATGCCCGGTTGCACCAGCTAAAAAACAGTCCGTTGAATCGGCCGATCAACCGTAAATCGTAGCTTTCATGTTGCACCACCCAAAAGCTGTCCGTTAATCGATTGATTTCACGGATGGAATTAACCGACCGTTTTCGGGCGATAATTCCAAATACGGACCGTTTTTGGTAATAACCTCGCTATTTTTCTAATGACATTTGTTTCATTTTGTGAAGTTTGAACGGATTCGGCAATATTTTCAATATTATTTATAGGTGGTATCACATTGCGATTGAAACATCACGGAAAATTACACATTGCACAAAAGTCCGAGATGTGATCCATTCAATTTATTTAACAACCAAAAATTTAAAGTGAGATACCGTTTCTGTAAAGAAACAGTAAACCAGCTATGGTAAATTATTGGAGAATATTCAATACGTTCCGAAAAAAATAGTGGAGTGACTTCTATGAATCAATTATTAATAACGTTATGAGGTACTATGCCACAGATTGATTTCAACAAGGGCTCGGTGATCATATTATTAACATACAATACAATACTTATAATGTAGGGTTATAGTTCAAACGCTCACTTCACTTCACATTCAACGGTCGGCTCGAATACCAACTGTAACTTTTTCTGGCGCAACTGGTATTTTGAAAAATCGGAGAATCATCGATTAATCGGGCGATCAACGGTTATTGTATCGACTGTTTTTACGGTTGGTTGGTGCAATCGGGCATAATTCACCACATAAGTTTGGTGTGTCAAGAATTATAGCATTAATAATATGTTAGGATATGTAGGATTCCCAAACACGCCAAAAATGCCATCACTTACATAGGGAGTACGTTCATATATGGGTTGGGTCAGGAACGAAAACAGACGGTTTACTTGTCTGTCAGACAACGGGATAAACCAACGATGTGAAAGAAAAAGGAGGGGAGGTTAATTGTATTAGTGATTTAACCAACTTTTGACGGAAGTCGCCATATTGAGAAGCTAGATTAGTGAAATTAGTCATCAATTCTTGTGTCAACATAGAAAACCTTATGTATACTGAAATGTGTCAAATTGAAAAGCCAAGTGAAAAAATAGTGTTGTTCAGTATTAGAAAGATTATTCATGAGTATTGATATGAATTTAAGTTGATATACAACATTGTTATGAAATTTTTGAATGTACCAAAATCTGGTATCAACTCTCTAACAACAAAAAGTACCACCTCAAAAAGATGCATGTGATATTTGATATTCAATTTTGTTTCCCCTAATTGAATTATTTGGTGTACGCCTCTGGTTTGTTCACGGAAGTCGGCTATATTGAGAAGCCACTTTGGCCGATGATTATTTATACTGTTATGTTCTCTCTTTTTTTTCACCTCATTGGGATAAACGCTTCTTGTGATGCGTTTATGGACGAATGTCCATTATTTTCAACTTATTCTGTCCCAAATTTGGCTAGTAATGGAAAAAATTGCATACACACCATGGTGGTGACATTTTAAGCCTTGCACTTTATTCCGCTCGAAGAAAAATAATTTTGGTGCTTCACCACAATGATGTATAATGAACTATTTTTCATCCTAAAATATGAGGAAGTTCAATTTTACTAGCTTTAAAGAGGCGAGAAAAGTACCTTTTTCATGGCTATCTGAAAAATGAACTTTACGCTTCCACGCTAGCTGGCGCCCCAATTGACAAGTTGAATCAAAATTGTTAATTCAATTAATATTCCACTAATAACAGCACATAAGTGATTCAAATCACATCATTCAGGAGAAAAATCGCTTTAAATAATAGTATGTTGTATACCTAGGCGGTGAAGTGCCTAGGTATACAATATACTATTGTTCTACATTATCAAATTTCCTAGTTTGTGTTCATTTTTCCTTTGTCGTCTTCCCATGCTTGTTGATTTCAAATATCATAGAATAGGTCAGAACTTGCTGCGTACATTCCTTTATTAATAAGCACCTTCAAAGCTCCTGAATAGTTCAAATTTGAATTCCAATTTCTTACATACATACATATTTCTCTGGCATCACTCACTTGGGATAAAATCCGGGAAAAACAATAAAAACTCGTAAGTGTTCGATTCGCGACACATCCTACCGATTTTATTTCAAAACATTTCCATCAAGTTTGCAAGCGATCGAATTGTAATTTGTCGTCTGCAATAATATTGTTTTGCTGGAAAAATGGCAAGGACTTATGCACTTCGATTTGAAATTTATTGTGCTGTTGTCAAATTGTAAATATGGCACTATTGTCCACGATTTATAGTACCAAAAATCGAAATTTGATTTTCCGGATAATACGTCTTTGGAGAAATGGAAATATATGTAGGAATAAGTGGTTGTATTCGACTGTATGCGAGATAAATGAGTACGAATAGAAGAATTTATGTGATCAATCTTTGCTTTTGGATTGGCTTTAGAAAAATGTGAGAGTGGTAAGGAATAAACACCTTGAGTAATTCGAATTCATTGTATTGTTTTGATTGCAGCGCTGGATGGAACAACTGAAGATTAGCGTTGAAAATGAAACAGAATAAACAGTGATGGCGAAGTTACTTCTCACTTTTTCTGTACACTGAGTCCTAGTTATGCATACCTCAAAATTATGGGTAGGTATATTAATATTCAACTCTTCTTCAATTTGCTCGTGGAGCTCTAGATCACGAGATTATAATTTGGACGTGAGTCAACGTCAAATTCGACATTTGAAGTTTAGTTTACACCAGTGGTTCTCACTAGACTAATTTAAAATAGTTATGAAAGCCCCTTTTCGCGAGTGCAATATTTATACACACCAGTAATCTGTATGGCATGCTACCTTTTAGATCAATAGTTATTAATCATACAGGGTGTTTCATAGTTAAACCACTATAGGTTAACTGCAAGAAGAGGACACTTTGGTGGTTCCAAATAGCATTGGTTAATTGGTCTAACATGATTATTAACAGAGATACAGGGTGTTTTATTCATTTAGTCCAATGCTTTTAAAGGTCATAACTTTAGAACCACGCTATATATTGTTAATTAATGTTAGACCAATTAATCAAGGTCATTTAGAACCACCAAAGTATGCTCTTCTTACTTATGAAACACCCTGTATATCTACATAGCTAGAATTGCCTATAAGGATTTTCTTGAATTTCCAAAAAAAAATCCGTTTAAAAATTGAAAGTGGTATTGAATGTCTCATTCCCACACTACTGGACCCTATGTCATAGTTCCAATTGTTCCCTTGAGTATCCCTTTCTCAACTCAAAGATATTTGAAGGGTGTCCAATATCTTCATATCCACCCTTTCTCAATTATTTTCTTTCACATTTTCATATCTAGTTGTTCAAAGATTTCTCTGAAATGTCAACCCACCTTAAAAGTTTCTAGAGGCCGTTGAAGACATATTATTATTATTGCATATTAACAAACGCAGGGGAGGCCCAAAAAGGGAAAATAACATTCAAATGAAGTAGTATATTATGCTGATGAGATAATACATGAACAAAATAATAAAACAAGAGAATGAAAGGGGAAAAATTGCAATAATTCGTAGTAAGAACTAATTAAATCATTATCGATAATGGCCGGCCACAGTAAGGCAAATCAACATGTCGGTGGCTTTCGAATGCACTGTACCACTTATCTGTACGCGTTATTCATGGGGTCGATCTACCCTTTGTAAAATTTTCAGCCTTCATATTTTGCAATCCAAAAACTGAAGTTAGATTTTTTGTTCATTACTTTTCTCCATGGCAAATATCGCAAAACATTAGTATATAGGACAGCTGTGACAGCTGATCAGATTATTTAACGACAAGAGAAAGTCTCCAAATACCAATAAAATAACAAACAATCCGACTTAATGAAAACAGTCCATAAATAATAGTTTGAAATTTTTTGGTTACTCAAACATGTTACTTCAAACACGTTACCGAGTACATTTGTCTATTTGCTTCACTTCACACAGATATGTGAACGACATTTTAGCTTGCTTCATCGGTACAACAAGACAATTAGATACATCCATTAGTCACATCAACTCAATTGATGAGAATATCAAATTTGCGGTAGAAATTGAACAAAATAAGCTTGTAAACTCTCTAGACCTCACAATTTCAAATATACATATCATGATTGATTCTTCTATATTTCACAAACCATCACATACAGACATTACAATTTATAATAGTTGGGTTCACCCATTCAGTCAAAAATTTTAGCAGCTTTTAATATTATGAGACATATACTGATAACAGTTCCATCAAATACTGACAATTATTACAACAAGGAATAATAGTAATCACGATCCAAATTTGATGAACAATATTAAAAAAAGTACTAAAGCATACTCTAGAACAAGTTTTTCCTTCTGATAAAAATCTAACACAACCAAAAATTTAGAAGCTCAACATACTTTGGAATACCATCCTTAAAAATCGAATCGCTTAACGAACGGTACTGAGCCGCACCGCCACGAAATCCGAGTGACGTCGTAGTAATCACGAGTTGGATAACGCTCGGTGTCGTCGTTGACTTCACCTTCTGGTTCTAGGGTTAACTCTTTCAAAAGCTCTCGAGAAAAATAAAAAATAAAAACAAATATTCATATAATCTTCTCAACGACCAAATAGATATAAAAAATTATCCCGTCTTAAAACTCTCTACCTGGAAAGGTAAGATTGTTGTGAATTAATTTTCAGGAAAAATTATCATAGGTATACATACTTCAGTTAATCACATATTTAGACACTCTTTGCTCTTTATTTCCATGTAAATGGGGCATGTCCACGACAGTTGACAGTTGACAATGAACACGATCAAAAATTATAAAACAACAAACAACTATTAACCTATATTATATATTATTGAATATGCAAGCTCAATAATTGAAGTAATTTTAAAAGTACACTAAAGCAAAACCAACTAAACTCAAACACGATCTATCATTATGAATCAGCATTACCTCACTCTATCCACGTGTTTTGAACGCTTTGTTCATTGTTTCACCCCAGGGTATTGTCAAAATGGTTTGTGACGTCACGTGAACATGCCCTATAGATTATAATACTTTTGTCAATATCTGTAAAATTTAGTATTAGGGCACTGTATAAATTGAAAATTACTCATTATACCTCCACTTGTTTGAGAAAGCTACTGTATTAGCGAAACGCGTCACAATCTTTAGTTGAACATGCGTTCAAATATAATGTAGATTTGAACAAATTAAATTGTTTCATTCCATCGTCAAAGAGTTACATTTGTTCCATATGGATTTTTCAGATTCCCCTCTTCAAATAATAATTTCAACTTGCTAGTTTCGACATTTTCGAAACAAAAAAAAACAATTCAACTTTAAAAGGAAGTTTCATTTTAATATTTTAGCAATATTTTCCAATGAAATGCAGAAATTGCGTTTAAAGTCATTTATTTTATGCATATCGTTTCCGACAAACTTACAAAAGTTTGCAGCACACGTCTTTACTGGTCGCCTTCAAAATTGCATCTTTATCTTATGGCGCAATACCGATCAAGATTCATATATTTGCTTAATTCAATTTTCGATAGGTCACTCTTATATAACAATAATTTGGAATCGATGTTTTCGACAATATGTGTAGCCACGAGCGTACGTTCAGATCTTTTTGTTTTGTTTTTCATTGAAAAGAAGACAAAAATATTTATGCAATTAGCTTCAACAACTGGGGTAATAAGCAGATTTGCATAAACTGGTTGAGGGATTACAGTTTATATGAATATAACTGATAGAATATGAATTTGATTCATGTTTCTAAATTACATAAAAAAAAGTAACAACAAACGCGTTTTATTAACAACATTTCCTAAATAAGCTAAAAAAGCGCTATCCCAATAAAAACCGTTCCTGGAACGTGCACTTCACTGGATTCCATTTCTAGTAGACTATCATATCGTTAGATTGTCATAAAATAAACTATTTTATTTCACATTTTACCAGAGGTGTGATCTACTATGAATGGACCTTAATAAAATTTGACAACAAAGTTTTGTAGTCTTAAACTCCAAAATATTATTGCTTGTCTAGTTGTCACATTTTTTCGTTGTGTCAAATAGTGACCAAAAATTATTTTATTAATTTTATTACTAGTTAATCTTGACAACGGTAGCTGGAACGCTACCGAAACGTCGAAATAAAACATAAAAAACAATATTGTGGTTTGATTCCCAGAAGAATGAGAGAAAAAAGAATAAGTAATGCCACAAGGAACTCACAGAAGATACATAATTAGGCTTTCGACTTATTTGGGCGCGCCTCTTTGGCTGCTTAGTATCATTACCATGTTATTGGTATATCATCCCCGCTACATATTCTCAAGAAAGACGAAGTTAAATCTGTAAAGCACTAAAGCACAGACTACATTTGTTTAAAATGTCTCTTTACTTATACCTCAAACAATAAAAATGGTTTCACATTTTTATGCTTTGGCCAGTATATATCTCGAAAACTATTCGAACAACAATATTGAAATTTGGCAGTTATAAACCGTAGGTAGTATTACACATTATAAGCAATCAGCTACTTTGCTACAATGTCACATTACGGGTCACTTGGTATAATTTTCAAAAATGTTGATGAGACAACCTGTATATTCCTCCACCGCTCTAAAGGTCTCTCTAATACTAATTCGTGTTAGGTACTTAGAAACGACAAACTAATTTTTATTTGGAAAACAACAACTTATTTTGCTCAGCGAGTAACGACACATCGGAATGTGTATTTTCAATGGATTGGGAGACAAGGTACAATACGACTCGCTCACCAAATATAGTCAGTAAGATATTTTTCCTTGGGGATATTTGGAAGGATTAGTTTATGCTACAGCTTCTAATGATCTAGATGATTCAAAAGCAGAATCAGAGCAGCCTGCTAATCTGTTACACCAGAAAGTATTGAAGCAGCGTGCACCAGAAATTTACTCAGTAGATTTAAATGCTGCATCAATGAAAGTGGACAGCAATTGGAGCATCAACTGTAGTGAAAGTGCTATTGTATTCCAATTCTATTTGTTCTTTAGCTCCTTTTGTTTTTCAAATAAAACACTTTATAAAAATTATTTTGTCGTTTCTAAGTACCTGACACAAAAAAAATCAATCAATCATTTACGGTTAGAAAAATTTTCACATATGATGTATTTCTGTTAACTCTGTAACAACAAATACTAAAGACGAAATGAACTGAATATTCAAAAACACGTTCTTTTCCCTTTTCTTCGATATTGATACAACGGAGTGGAGATCGTAAGTTTGAATAGCCGTACGGCCTAATATTTTTTGTTGGTTTGTTTCTAAATTTGTTATACACTCAGCGAAGCTATGAATATGGATCACAGAAGTAAAATCAATCAGCTATATAGCTGCGGATAACCACCAGCTAGTACTCTATGAAATATTTCCACTATATTGATAGCACGATCTCAGGTAAAAGACCAAAAGACCTGAAAATCACAATAAACCATAGGCGAACATTGGAATTCAGGCAGGATAAAATAAATCAATTGTAGGTATTATATGGACGCAACTGGACGGTGACGTAGCACGGAACAATGAAACTTATAAGTTGGAAGAGCTACATCAGTTACTGCAAAACTCTTTGTCAAAAGTGTCTGCAGAGAACTGGAAAAAAAAGACTGTGAGTCATACGCTTGAAGAAGGACAGAAGATGTGGCAATTGGTCAATATCATGGATGGAACCGTTGGATCTATAATAAATTAATGTTGGAGTTGAAGATCCGTCGGATTATAGGAAAATGGAATTTTGCTCAGGTACACAATCTGCAAGCAGTTAATAAATGAGCCCTTTTTATGGCTACAAGTAGTTCTTATATGTAGAACTCACTAATAAATTATTTAAATTGGATGAACTAGGATCTCACCCAAGCACACTGCACTGTCACGGTAAATGTATTACTCCTGAATATATGGTGATGGTATTGGGGTTCCATTGTCCTCGCTTCCTGTGGTTAACTATATATGAAGAATCTAACGAAAGCTGCTAACTGAACACTTAATCAGATTAAAAAGCGCTTACAATTTTGTCAAACTCCTCAAATCACCCTGAAGTGTTTCTGACACGTTTTTGAATTTATAATGATCTCTTCAGCTATCAATATAATGAAAATACACTGTATTCACATCTATTCCAATAAATAAAATTGATAATTTACTTTTTACTAATTTTGTTGAAGTCACTCGATATTATCTAATCACTTCTTTATGTGGATAGTTATTCCTTGAATATTTTTGGATTCTCAGCAAATTTGATTCTTCCATAAAAACTAGTTAGCATATAATATACTGAATAAACAAATTGAATGAACAGTTTAGGTCACAGGAGTAGTTTCCATTAATACTTGTATTGTGACTAAAAAACATAAGAAGATCAATTTTTTGACAAATCCAGTAAAATGTCGAATCCGGTTGTAAGACAAATCCAGTCAATTGTCGAGTTCTTCAATAAACTATTAATGGGTGATATATTAACCGTTAGACACTTGCCTATTTCTGAAATGGATACTTTCAGTTATGATGAAGTTTGATTCACTATATTGCTGAATAATCATCTATAAATTTCCATAATCCATTTTTCAAATCGCTTTTTGAATTAACTATAACTTTTCATAACTGTCGACGGAAAATTAGGGGGATTTCGTGGACGGTGCAGTTTCCACCTAAATATTCCCTCTAAACCAAACAAATATACGTACAACTTGGAAGTGTACGTGTGTCAACAGCCAGAGGGACCATTCAGAGAAAGTGATTCACCAAAAGAAGTCGTTGAGCGTCTCCCCTATTAGTTTCAGGCAGAAATGTAACGCTCGATAATTGGTTTACCACCGTAGGTTTTGTGCAATGTTTACTGGCAAAAAAAACCGAAAAAGAATTGCCGTTGCAATTTATCACAAACACAGGGAGATCAGTGAAGTCGAGTATATTTGCCTTCAAGCCAAAATACACTTTGATTTCTATGTACCCAAGTAACAATAATTCGTTCTCCGACTATGCACTATGATGATAATATTGATCCAGCAAGGGTGATGGATAAAAACCGGGGAAGTGTCCACACTGTGAACCAATTATGTGCCCGAAATACCCAAATGGTCAATGATACTCATGCCTGACTGTGAATATATCGTGGGCATCAATTCGCAAGCAATATTTCGATTCAACCATCCGAATTCTTCTTGAGCAAGGGGTGTTTTCCGGGAAAAAAAGAAGTATAAAATCAGAAATCAGGAAATGTATCAGATTCAGCTACCTGAAGCCGAAAGAACTGAAATACAACAAACTGGAAGATGTCAACCCAAGAGAAGTGGAAAAACTATTTGTAAGAAGTGCCATACATTTTTCTGTTTGGAGCAAGCCACTATGGTTTGCACTCCTTATTATGATAATATCTTGTAGTTGTTAGACAAGTGAGGGTGAGATATTTCCATTCAGTATTTTTGCTTGGTAATTTGAATGATCCAATTTCATCCTTTTCTTCAATAATATGGTGAAACGTATTTGTCTATCCATTGTTGCATATTAAAAGAAATGTTAACAGCTCTACTTATTTAGACACACCCCAGTACTTCCAGTTTGTAAGACCGATGCGGGTACTCAACGGGTACCCACATTTCCATGCGGGTATATACCGCAGAGCTCATCGGTCGCTGGACCCGTTTCAGTGTTTCAGTGAGTAGAGCTTGTCTTAAATTTCTCACATATTCGTATCCGTAACGAAATGCACATGTCTAGACTCGTTACGTCTCAGCCGATACGATGCGTTGAGCGTATTGTTACGTACCCTACTCCGTATACTTAAACGTATCCATATCCCGACCAAAGTCAGTATTCCATGTTATTAGAGCTATACTACATCATCTTCCTCGTGTAGCAGCGGTGGATTTTTTACGTTTCACAAAAATATAAGAAGGTAAAGAAAAAACTTTAAGGTTATACAATTAAAAACTGATCGGAGCGATACGTTTTCTGCTAAAGAGGGTTTCTTGACAATTTTTTTACGACAACGTAACTCAAATATGGATACGGATACGTGTAAAGACTTATGATAAGCTAAAAGTGACTAGTCTCGTTGTTCATAATTACATGCCAGACCAGTGACGCATATAGTATTTGTGTGTGCGCTACGCTTGACAGTCGACGGGCAGTAATCGTCCTACTTGGAATTCCAATAATATGTTCAAATATCAACTGCTTATCAGATCAGAGTCGTGAAGCTTCACTGATTTAACGAATTGAATAATATCAAAGTAAGTTCCAGCTGGAGTATTTTATTTATACTTCGAAGCATGTGTAGCATTGAAACCTTCCTCCACATCACTCCGGGAAAAACTTCTTTATAGAAGTTTCAGAATAGTTTCGAATTCATACGTATTCTTTGAAGATGCATTTCAGGTGAAATGAAGAATCTTCGCAATAAATCTGTGATTCTGAGTACATAGAAAAGTTGTGTTAGATAAGTATGGGAATACTTCCAGAGTATTCGGTGTGCTTTTTACAGTTAATATCGGTACATGCATTGACGTCCGTAACAATATTTCTTATTGTCATAATTGAGTCATTGTTTATATTTCACTGTAGCTGGAACTAAACCAATGAAGTTTCTCATTGAAAACGCTCGACCTCATTTGAGTAAGAAATATTATTTTTTAAACGATCCTGTCAGCCAATCGTGATGAGAAAAAAAATTCAAATCTACCAATAGCATCTATCTGTATCTGTATCTATAAGAATTAGGAGGGTGGGTGACCCCCACAGCACTTAGGCCACAATTGGCCCATTGTGCATCCTTCTGAGGTTCAGACTTCTTTCTAGCTAGTCATCCAGCCTACTTGTTTGAAGAAGGCGATAACGTCGCCGGAAGTAAGCTCCCTCATGCTGGCTTGTGTTAGCCTGTACTCGCCGATACGGAAAACCTAAATTGAGAGAGTGTCGTACATTCACAAAGAATGTGTTCGACAGTCTCATCTTCCTGTTCACATCCTCTACAGAGTGAAGTGTCAGACAGACCTAGTCTGTAGAGGTGTTTTCGTACGTGGCAGTGACCGGTCAGAATACCCGTGGCTGTCCGAAGGTTCCGTCTGTTCATAGTCACGTTTTTTTGGCTACTTTGCTGTCCGGATACTGCAGCAGTTCCTTGGCAAGCCTGCAACCTTCTGCATCGTCCCATCCACCCTTGAACTTATCAAGGGAGTGTTCCTTTATTAGGTCAATCATAGCCGACGCCGACAGACCAATGAAAGTGCCAGGTCCCAAGAGTTTTTGGGAGGCTGCTTTTCTGGCTAGTGAGTCGGCAATGTGGTTACCTTTCGATTTACTGTGCCCCTTGATCCAGCCTAGAGTGACTTCGTTGTTGCTACAGGCTTCGATCAGGGACAGGTGACACTCCAGTACTAGGCCTGATGTGATACGTGGTCTGTTCAGGGCTAGTAGTGCTTGTCTACTATCCGTTAGGATGTGAATTTTATTACCTGTGGTGTTCCTTTTGGTAATCTCTTTTGTGGCGATGTAGATAGCAGTGAGTTCTGTTTGAGCAACGCTGACATTACAGCCCATCGCCCATTTAATGTTTGGATTCAGAGATCTGGAGTAAATTCCACATCCTGAGCCCATCTTGGTTTTAGAGCCATCCGTGAAGATGCGGAGTGCGCCTTCTTCTGATGTGTCTTGTGTGTTATATTTAATGAGTACCTTGTAGGGCCTGTGGATGGCAAATTGTGGTGAGATTGCGTCCGTATTTGCCTGCAGCAGTGGGACCTCATTGAGTGCCTCACGCCTTATCAATAGCATCTAAATTACACTGATTATTTTTCAAACGATCCTGTCAGCCAATCGTGATGAGAAAAAAATTCAAATCTAATGGCATCAAAATTATACTGAAAATTTTTTAACAGCCCCAATAACCAATAAAATTTCCTTATTTTTTATCATATGAACAATTTCACCCAATCATATCAACATTACACTGATAACAGACCATGGGCTGTTTTCAAGTTGCTATGGACACATACCTATTGATTTATTTCGATTTTGAAGTTTCAAATATTTAATATTTGGAAATGTCACGATTTGGTTGTAATTCTATAATTGGTAAAAAATTTTCTATCCGAATAACCCTCGGACATTGATAAATGCTCAAAAATTTTATGACAACTTTCTCAAGCTTGTTGCTTGTTGCAAGTTAAGAACTTGTTAATTTGTATCTAGTTATTCTATATTGAAATATGATAATCAAACTTGTACCTTAGATTGTAAATATGAATATCAACGTATTTGCCAAATGAATGAGCAGCTTCCTGTGGAGTGAGCTCTCAACGAATAACTGGACATAACAAATATGGTGAGTTCTTGTTCTTATGAAAAAATAACATACTTGGTGTAAGTTCGTCGGAACTCAACTCTGTTCAGGTCCATATTAATCACATATTATATCCGAACTGTGTCTGATTGATTTTATAGTGATTAACCCATATAATTATCAAACAGTTCACTGACCACATTCAATTATTGGTGAGCTGATTATGTGGAACGGAATATACAGATCCATTGTAATGTACTGTATAGTGTAACATAGTTAGTTTCTGCATTGCACGTTCATGTTTCAAGCAAAATCGCCCCAAAGGATTTCTGTAACAGCAGCTTATGTTTGAAATAAATATGCAATTCAGTGGTATTATAGTAACAGTATATTCTAATGAAGAGCCAACCAAATCCTCAATTATTCTCGTGTATATCATCATGACTGAATAATGCTAAAATTTAATTTGTGATAAAAGCAGAGATGCAGATGCAAAAGGTATATTCATAATGAAAAATAATATGACAGAAGTATTCAACTGGCCTCATGGAAAATGCATCACAACGGAACAAAGCCAGGTATTACAGAAATCAAACATTTCATAATAAGTAGGAGATCTATGAACTGAAGCATAAGAAAAGATCTGAAAAAAGTTGATACAAAAATGCGGGAGGAAAATGGAGAGTTCACCTATGTTTTTATCAATAGAAAATAAGATGGCGGAGTTACATTGAATACTGAGGTTACTTTTCCAACACGTTTTTCGAGAAAACATCGAGAACAATCTCGTTCATAACCCATGGAGAGCGGATACAATAAGAGCCGTATTGTATGAGAGCTAAGTTAAAATGTGCTTAGCGGTGAGCAGTGAATATGGATTATGTATGCAAGCGAAGGAATAGCTATTTGTATAACAAGGTAGCAAAATGCTACTTTTCTTCCCGAGGATGAAGCAATCATCATTCAAGGGAGGAGAAGGCATTTTACTCCCATGTTTTACATATGATTTTCCGCCACTCAAATTCGCTTGAATCACTTATTTTTTAAACATCATTCTATATTTTGTTGATGTATTATAGAATACCCAACCACAGAGTACAGATGGTGTACTTTGTGACCTAAGTCACTTTGAAACTGTCAATCTGTCAATAGACCATAGCATGCTATAAATATCATATTTCTGTCATAAATTCTAAAACCGGATGTATCTATGAATTGTCAAACTGTTATCAAGAATCGTTAAATTAAAATAACAATTCACTGATTTCTACCATTTTGCAAAATACAGAGTGTTCTATGAATGGACGGTAAAATGTATACTTAAATAATATTATATAGTATAGGTCGTCAATGCCGTATAAGTAATTTCATTGATGACGTACCATGACGTCACTTTTACTTTTCCTACCTAGGGAGTAAAAGTACTTTTCCGCCATAGGGAAGAAAAGTACGACTTCGATCCCTACAATGAGGTTTTTACAGGTCGTTAGGATGATGGGTTCTATTATTGCTGGTGGTGAAACCACCGATGGCGACTAAATTATGTCTAATTTTGTCATAACTGAGCAAGGTCTACATGATACTAAGCAGGAAGCTTATGATTTGTTAATCATGAAAGTTTAACACTTCGACCAACTCACTGTAGGACAAATTGTAGAAGACATACAAGTGATTTGGATATATCTTATCATTTTCATTTCTCTGAAACAGATTTGGGAATGTGTTTGTGTTCTGAACACCATCAATCCCTACCTTGTTTCGAAGGAAACATGGTTTGAGAAGAGTTCCTCTCACCAGAAAAAGAGTTGAGGTAGGTAAGTCTTTTCAAACTTTTTTTTCGAATATATTATATGCAAGGTCATTTCTGGATTTGCTCACGAATGATCATGAGTATTAACGAATTTGTTTTGGTGTGGGTAGTTAAGAGAGAAATTTATCAATGGCAACAATAGGTGATAAAAGTATATCTGTGTCGGAGAGAAGATTGAACTTGAGTTCAACATTGTTTATTTTGAAAAAAGGTTGCATTTCCGTGAAAATTTTTCTGTGACTTTGTGTTTGGGAAGGCATGGAAAATTACTCCTATTATGAAAAAGGAATTTTGTATTGGCAGTTATAATTCCAACTTGTAGATTGAAAATGAAGAGAGGAGATAGATGAAAAAGATATGGGTATTTCAGATAGTCAGGATTGATTATTTGCCATTTTATAAAATGTTCAGTATTTGACTGTTGAGTTGCAATAATAAATTATATCATGAATATATGATATGCTATATTATAAATGTTACTATTGTCAGTTGACCAAAGAGTTTTGCAGGAAATTATCAATTTGCTGGAATTTGAGATATGAACTACAACAACAGACGTCTTACAATAAAGTGGATAATCATTCCACTGTTCATGATATCCTGTTGAAGGACAAGAGTAATACACTGGAATTATACTTTTTTTTTCAAACGCATTGTCGCTTATGGACCATATTATATTTCACATTCGCTTATGATATCCTGTAAGAGAAAAAGAGTAATAAACTTGTTTGCTTCCAATTCAAACTTCATGTTACCACATAATACTCCTCGTACTGTATATATCATTCAATAAATAATACGTGTGCGTGATTTTGAATTGTTTTCAATTGAAGAAACTGTGCATTGGTAGTGATTGGATATCAGTGGAAAATATATGAAATCTGTGACCCCAGCTCGTTACCTAACTAATAACTTGTGGTGCTTTCTTAAAGGGTATGCACTCCTCAATTTCAATCGCCTTTAAAAAATATCTAGCTGCAAGACTTTCTCACTACCTTGTACACCAGTGCTAAGAGTGAAGAGAAACGAGTGTTATATTACGTCAATATGTAAAAACCATGGTTTCGTATTTCCAAATCTTATCGGTCTCATTTATATATATTTTTTTACCGCCAATAAAGCAGACGAGTTTGTTTTATATTTTTTATTAAAGTGGAATATTGCTTTTTGTTATTATTCTTTATTAAAAATTGAGCTATAAAAAAATCAATTTGACATAGGACTGTTATATACATCCACCCTAATACTATAGCATAACACAAAATGATTGACATTTCCTTTTTACTTTCAAAGAAAAAATAATGCAAGAAATTGAAATTTTTACGAACGACAAAAAAGTTTTGTTTGATCATAAAACCAGAACGTAATCTTCTCATTATTATGGCTATACGCGTAGTTCTGCCTTTCTTTGTTCCGTTTTTGCCTTTATAGTATCCGTAAACCTGATATAATTTCATTTATATCGTCTTCGAATTAAACCCTCTTCCAGGTACTAAGCACATAAGTAATTGAACGTTCACAGTGTAGGTCCATGTTTTAAAGGTGTAGGAGAACCCAATAGGGGATTTTTGTATCAACTCAAGCTCGACAGATAAACGTGAGGATACCTTGCAACACCTTGAGTACCACTTCCGTATAAGCCCTTAGTATGAGATATTGCGTCTGGGATAGCTCGTCAAAATAAACAAAAAATCGATGGAATACTTAAATGCGTCAGATTCGGGTAAGGTGGGTTACTGAGTGGCTGGAAATAGAAGGTATGTGAATCACCTGGCGTCTTAAGCATAACGCGAGGAAGTGGGTAGATCACAAACTTGTGAGAAAAAATTAAACTTTGTCATTTTGGAGCATATAATACAGAAACAACGGAAAAAATATAATCCATGCAAGAAAGTAAATTGTGGGCTAAAAAAATAATGGCGGTCACTTAATGGCAGTCACTTGGATACATTGAATTACATTAAAACCCTCCACTAGCAACGTGTGGTTGCTCACACCGCAGAAATCTAATCTCGTTGACAAAAGGGTATCCGATGGCACAAAGGTACTGTGCGGCCCAGTACCTTCCGTTCTCGGGAGGGGTTTCTTTAGTCTCACTCAGCCAGCTGTGTAGAGTGTATCGTTGGAAAAAATATTTGGAGTTGCGGTGTGAGCGATCTACGTTGCTATTTACGTCTCTATTGACTGTGAGTGAAAATTATTTTTTGTATGGGAATTTGTGAGTAAAATCAAGTATTTTCAGTAATTCTGAGAATATGAATTATGAAACCGAGCAAGAAAGATTGCTGCGTTTGTTTGACGGAGTTCCGACGGATTCTGAGATCGAACCCGAAGATGATGATGGAAGTTTACTGCACGACAATTTGGAAGTTCTGGAAAATGACACAAATTCTGAATTAAAAATATCAGAAGCTTGAGGAAATTGAGAATGAGCCTGTACAAATCAGTCAGACACGATTACCTTGTTTGATTGGAAAAGATGGAACAATGTGGAGAAAGCAGTCTGTAATACGTCGAAATGTTCGAACTCGTGCTGAAAATATATATCCATGTTCACCAGGTCCGCAAGGAGATATACGACATAAACGAGATATCAAAGAAATTTGGGAATGTTTTACATGCTAGAAAATATTATAAACTATACAAATACATTTATAACAATGCAGTCATATGATATAAAAGAAGATCGCACTGCTAGGCCAACTGACCTTATCGAAATAAAAGATTTATTAGGACTTTCATATATCTCAGAGTCAATAAAAGTAACAAACAGAATTTAAAATATCTATTTAGGGCAGACGGCAGATCAATGGATATCTACAGGCTGACAATGTCACTTAGAAGGTTCAAGTTCTTATTGAAACATATTCGTTTCGACGACAAAAGTATTCGAATTAGGAGGCAAAAGCTAGATAAAATGGCTGCATTGCGTGAGATCTTTGAAGAATTCAATTCCAATCTTCACAATCATTACAATATTTCTGCTTTTCTTACCATAGATGAGAAATTAGAAGCCTTCCGTGGCAAATGTCCTTTTAGGG
Source organism: Galerucella pusilla (assembly GCA_910591695.1). NCBI lineage: Eukaryota > Metazoa > Arthropoda > Insecta > Coleoptera > Chrysomelidae > Galerucella > Galerucella pusilla. Next base: position 60,389 of record CAJUYI010001707.1, read on the forward strand.
TATACATGCTCAACAAACCCAACCGTTATGGAATAAAAATGTATGCTCTCGTATATGTCTCGTATATGCAAAGCTAATTTATACAGCAAATCTGGAGGTTTATTTGGGACAACAACCTGAAGGGCCATATAAGCTCAATACATCAAATATTTGGGGAACAGGTAGAATCGTGACGACTGACAATTTTTTCACAAGCATTGAAGTTGCAGATCTTCTTCTGAATACGCATAAGCTTACTATGATTGGTACATTGAGAAAAAATAAGCGTCAAATACCTCCAGTAATGATACAACAAAAGAGTCCAGAAAAAAGCAGCATGTTTGGATTTCAGGAAAAGTGTTCACTAGTTTCCTACATACCGCGTAAAAATAGAAATGTGCTGCTTCTATCAACTTTGCACCTTGAAGATGATTGCTTGGATGCCTAAACGGGTAAACCGGATATAATTATCGATTATAACCAAACTAAAGGAGGCGTTGACGATGTGGATCAATTATCTGCGACATATAACTGTGCGTGAGCAACTAGACGCTGGCCAATGGCTATATTTTATGGTACACTCAACGTCGCTGGAATTAATTCATACATTATTTATAAGGCCAACACCCAAAAAAACATTCCTAGAAGTAAATTCCTGGAGGACCTAGGATTTGCACTTCTGGAAGAACATATTCAAAGACGAGCTCACCAGCAGAATATTCCAAGAACAATCCGTTCAAGACTTGCTGAAATTTTAGGAATAAACGCTGAAAATCCTCCTACTTAAAATCAAACATATGGACGGTGTGCATTCTGTTGTAGGAAAAAAATAGAAGAACCAGGTTTCTTTGTTTACAGTGTAATAAATATGTGTGCCTCGAACATTTGACTGGATTGTGCTATTACTGCTACGCTCAAAATTATGAGTAAATAAGCCATAATATTTTCAGTTTGTGATAAGGTTTTTTTATCAAAATTTCATTTAGCTATGTATCTTAGAGTATTTTCATATGTTTGTTTTATTTTTCAAACCAAAAAGAAATTTCTAATGTTCGTTTTTTGCAGATAACATTTTTTATGTTTTAAATATTCATAACTTTTCAATCTCCCTCGTATTTCTTTTTTCATTATAAAATGCAATATCTCGGTATGTTTGTTCGCTCATTGCCTAATGAATGAAATAAATGAAACTGAAATTTTTCAAATATTGAAGTAAGAGTTTGAATTGTTTCATGCTTTTTTTAAATGCGGACTACGTTGCTACTGATACCAGATCACGTTACCACTGAAGGGTAAAGGGGGTGTGTCAAATCCGTTAACACAACTTTGGAAGTGTGGATCTCAGAAGTGGGGGGGAACCAAGAAAAAGATACCAAAATAAAAATAAAATGCCGGTTCTTGAATGGTGGTTTTTCATTAGATGCACCCCTTCCGAGATATTGGGTATGGGGAACTTCGATTTTCACCCAAAATATTCTCATAGCATATAGGCTTAATTGAAGCCCGTTAAGATAACAATTCAAATGCTTTTTTTTTGTTTCCAATGAGATCTAGGCTAACATAATCTTCAAAAACTTGACAATACCGTACGTTAAGGGTTTATCCGAAAGAATTGAGATCAATACTAACAAAAACGAAACCAAAAAATGAAGAGCAATGTTCAAAAAACTGCATATATCAGATATCTTGTGAATGCGACAAATTCTATTCAGGTGAAACATCTAGACCATTGAAAGTACGAATAAATGAACATAAAAAGTATATCAAAGTTCTTCAAGTCCGGGTATTTCCAAACATGCTTGGGAAGAGGGGCATAAAATTCAATGGTATGACAAAAATAATATTGAAAGAGTCCAATAATAAAAGACGAAAAATCAAAGAAAGTGCTTTCATACAACTAAATGCAGATAAATGTGTAGCTAGTATTTCAGCTGAATGTAGTCAAATTTGCTTACCAATGTTAGAAAGAGAAATTTCCAATAATCAATTTCCTGCGTTATTAGGATGGCATCATAAGTATTTATCTAGGTTTTCTTATGATTTATCATTGGAATGGTTGTTAATCGATACACACTTCAATACACAAAATCACCAAACTGAATTATACATGTTTTGAAAACAAAAATAATCATACACAAAAAAGTAACAACAAACGCTTTTCACTAACAAATTTCCCAAAATAAGCAAAAAAAGCGCTATCCCAATAAAAACCGTTCCTGAAACGTGCACTTAACTGGATCTCATTTCTAGTAGACTGTCATATCGTTAGGATGTCATGAAATAAAATATTTTATTTCTCATTTTACCAGAGGTGTGATCTAATAAAATTCGACAATAAAGTTTTTTTTAGTTTTAGTTAATCTTGACAACGGTAGCTGGAACGCTACCGAAACGTCGAAATAAAAAATAGAAAAAAAAATGAAATAAATAAAAAAATAGAGAAAAAAGAATTAGTAATGCCACAAGGAACTTACAGAAGACATGACCATTTGAAATATGCATTATTCTGAATAGATTGTAAAGGTGGTCTAATGAATCTTAAATATCTGGTAATCAGTAGTGAGTGTGAAAAAAAATAGTGAGAAACATGTTGGCAAAAGTTACTGAAAATCTGAGAACTATTAGATTTTTCATTCATATGACCAAGGAACATTATGGACAAATGAACTATTTTTCAATATTTTGGTTTTTAGGCAAAAAAATGGTACATGATTGTCTAACCCAACTCATCCTCAATGAGCGTACGCCTTATTGGACACTTCAATAAAAAGAACATCTTCCTTTTTGGCCGGTTATGAAAAAAGTATTAATTTTTTCGAGCCCTAAAGTGGACAATAAATATTTCTAAACAATTTCCATTTAATTTCTTTTTTATCTATCTATCTAGAAAATATGACTATATTGAATTTACTAATCTCTAATTGTCTGTTTTCACCTGAAATCTTCCAGTTTTCATTGACGTAATTGCAGGTTAATTGAATTTGTAGCAATTATTCATAGCTTTCAAATGAGTCATTGGAAATTTGTATATTATCACCCGAAAAAAAGTTATAGTCAAAAAATTACCTCTATTTTCGCATCACGTTGATGCAAAACTGTCAACTAACTGACGAATGACCTATAAATGTCAAATATCCAATCCCGACACTTCAAAACATTGCATCAATACTAAGAAGATTAAAAATGAAAATTGTGAAAACAAATCAGAACAAATAATGAAGTCACCCAAAATTAACTACCTACAACTCTTCTTTTAGCCCACTATCCTCATTATTCCGGTTAATTTTGAAATAATATTATATAGCAAATATAAGAGCTTTCTTGTTGAGTCATCCACACTAAAGGCCACTCTTGGTATTGAAATTAGAGAAGCAATTACCATTCAAATACTTTTTTTTTCACGCACATCATGCGTGAAAGCCGTTCTGTTTTTCGCTAAAAAATGCGGTTTACGGCTCGGAACGTTAATTACGCTTAAGTAATTTTGTTCATACATCAGTAATTGTTTGCCCACTCGGTATTTGTAGCGGTTTTCCATTATGTCGAGCTATTGTATGTGTTCCCAGAAACATTAGATATGCTTCAAAACTGTGAAGATGTCAATCAAAAAGAAGTTAACTGCTAAGTGATTTTTTTGGTTTGTTAGGACAAATTGTGTGAAATTATTTTTTCGAATGTCAATTTCCATTGTTGGGATAACACACGATTAACAAGTAGTAATCTGTTCCGTTGCTTCAGTGGTTTGTAATACCCAGTTAGAGAAAAACTGCGATAAATAGTCACATGAAATACACAATTCCAAACGATTGTTATACAGTTACAGAGTGGTCCACCAAAAACAAGATCTGGTAATGAAGTCAACTTTCTATGCAAATAACTCTAGAGTGACAAAATGGGAACGCGTTTTGGTACATATTTTAAGAAAGTGAGGGAGCACCCCTTTTTGTGATACCTCAAATAGAAGGTCTTTTGAGTAGTAGATAATTTCGTTAATTTATTATGTGGGAAAACGAAAAGTACAATTAATATGGAAAAAACTGAGTTTTTATGAAATAATATTTCAAATATTTCACATTTGGAAAGTAGTTTTTTTTCTCCAAATAGTCCAAGAAGGTTAGGTTTCAGTGAATAAAATGTATGACTTTGTACTCGAAAGTTGAAAAAGGTCATAGTTGAATGATTTCAAGCAAATTTAATATTCGATCTTCTTTTTGATCCGATGTCCGGTACCCAGTTGGTAGAAGCAAGAGCTTATATAGCCAAGCTAAAGATGAGAGTCTCACTGAACTCAGGTGAACGTGTAACGATATTCCAGGCAAACATTGGAGCAATTCAGCACTGTTCAGGAGAGCTATTAAGGTGATAGTTTCAGGAAAAAACCTTTGCTTCATACTCCGACAAACAAGCGGACATGAAAGGAATTAGTTTCGAGCAGATCAATCCCCAACTTGTTTGGGACTGCTTGAAGACGCCACAAGAGCTGAACAATGGAGAGGCAGGCCGAGACCTTCTTTGTGGCATAGCGAAAGCGCTGCAAAAATAAATTAGTCCATTGAAAAGTTACATTTGGGGTTGCGTTTTTTAGAGGACGCAATTTCATTTTTTTGATGTGTAGGGGGGGTCAGTGTAAAGCTAAAACCAAGTTTGTGGGGTCGCCACCCATGTCCCACGGCCGCCATCTTGAAAATAGGGTTTGAAATGGTTTTTACGATATATCTCTTAAACTATTTATTCGATAAAAAAAAATGTTAATATTTTTTGTTGCATTCTCTACAACTTTGGTCCAGTAACTTTTTGTCGTAGAACTATAAA
>CAJUYI010001708.1:0-42073 GCA_910591695.1 Galerucella pusilla
TTTTTGTCAATTCAATGTGGTTACATGCAACTGACCCAGATTGTGTAAAATTAGACCTAAAAAAGTGTGGTTGGTTCCTTGATTGTTATTTAAAACCGAAAGGATATGATGGAGACCAGACACCATTAAAAATTAATGATATTTTGGAAATGACGGAAATAGAAAACGACGAATCTTCCGCAGACCTGGAAAACCATACAACTTCCGGCGACTCTGATTCTGGATAATAATTATTTATCTCTATGTTTTATATCATCATTTACTTTATTGTATTTATTGTTTAATAAAAAATTTTCTATTTTCCTGCTAAACATATATTCATAATTTTTTTTTTAATTCATCCATGTTATCTTTAATTTAATTTTATAATACTCCAGTTTACAAACTAACTACACAAAACACTGCTCTATAGTAAACTATAGTGAACGCGACCTTTGATAGTTTACAGTGCCTGTGCGCACAGTGTAGTATTGTGTCCTTTTCTATAGTAGGGAATAGTGCGCGCAATGTCTCTCTGTCTCACAGTATTACTCGCTCCGTTTTTTCAACTTAAAAGTCTTACAACCACTATCTATGACCATATTTTCTTAAGCAACCTAATACTACGTTATTTGAAATTTAATTATCTTTATTTTAAAATTGGTTCCGATTGATAGACAGAAGAGTGCAATTACTAATTTCAACTCACCTGTTTGGACGCGGCTGCCAGGTAATAGGGACCAGAAAAGGGGAGGCAACTGAGGTGTTGCACATTGTGTGCATTATAAACTTTCCACTGAAATTGGTTTTATTTGGTAGACACGCCGGTGAACTTTTCAAAAAATAATAATTTTTTATAATTTTAATTAATTATAGCCTTGACCATTCCCCAAAGGGTTGCCATGTCAAATTATGTTCTTAAACATATTTCCTTCGATAATATGTCATTTTCATCCGGTAGACAAATCGGTGAAGGACGATCTTGCTTCGGATCCTCTACTATAACTCCACTGGTGTCCGAGATATACATAGGCAAACATTGTTCCATTTTTCATTTCTTAACATCCCTGTATACACGCTAGTTGACGTTTCATGAACCCTAAATTTTGGTTATCAGTGAAACACAATTAGTTGAGTGATTGCCCTGAATACATATTTTATAATTATTTACCATCAGGTGTTCCAAGTGATACTCTTCACAGTGTGGTAACCGAAAATTCCGATAAAAATGCTTTTTTAAATCGTCGTTTTGAAGCCTCTTAAAAATGTACTCTACTGACGTATATCAAATGCTGATCTTTTTAAACCACCAAAATTTCATCAAATCACCAAAATTTCATAAAATCACCAAATTTCAATTAAAAGCTATAGCTGGGTGTTGCGATCTTAAGTGGGTCACACATTTTACGAAATAATTTCCATTAATTTCAAATACCTCTTAAGCCGACGCTATGGTGTCATCTGTTTGTTTTCGGCAATCAATAAATCGTTGGTTTATTGATCATAAATTAAATTTTGGGCCATCTCTGAACCACAAGATTAAAGCCATTAGATAAATAAATTGCCGAATGGGCTAATAACCTGTCCTTATAACGTGCATATTAAAAAGATGGGGATAGTAAATTACATGACGCTATTCATTATTTTTACAATACTTCCATTGACGTTCTACTGTGAGCAAAAAAAATATACAGAGCATTTCAATAAAAACTATCCATCCCACACAATTCTGAATGCCCTTTATACATTTTATATTAGAATACCTATTTAAGTTAAAATTTACAAACATTTTATTGTTAATTTTTATATCTACTAGTCTCATCTGTAGCCTACTACATTATTACTTTTTGATGTAACTTTCATTTTTCTCTTCATTTTGGCTACCAGTTCTTTTTATAATTATGTTTAGATTCACCAATTAAATATCCCTTTTTTTTAAGTACCACTAAGCGGAATAGGTTACAATAACAATTATTGCTAGATGTTTTTAAATCACCCTGGTAAGTGAACGTTTATTTAATTTAATCGCTAGCGGTTTGCATCGACCTCGTATAAGCTCGAGCTTCAGGAATTTGTCGAAATCGTCGGCGCGCTTGTGTGAGCTGGACATGAAAGTTCCGACGAAGAGTGACCCTTCTTGTCTTGTTAATGTTCGTGGTATAGTTGAAGCCCCTAACTTTTCAAAATAAAACGCACATAACCACATGACTATCAAATATTGGAAGGAGAAGAGGCGGGGTTTCTTAGAGTGGTTCTGAATCCAGCAGTTCAGCTAAATACTTGATATGGTTTTAAATGAAACTAACTGTTTCTAAATGACTCCACATAGTCCAGTAAATAAGGGTATCAACCTTGAGAATAGGTCGGGCCGGTGTCATTTTTTTTTTAATTTGTAGGTATTGATGTGTACATTAACCTCTCGAAATCTCATATATGGCGGAATGACCGCAAGACCCTGAAAATCGCCCTGAAGAGCCCAAAAATCCATTTTCCCAACTATTTTGGTCCATATCTCCCAAAATATGGCACCTAGAGATTTCGGATTTGGACAGAAATGAAGATCAGATCAATGCCTACAAAAATGGTCCTCATCGTTTTCGTCGTCAATTTGGTGGTTTTCGAGATAACGGGCCACAAACGCGCGCCGTATTTTTTACATCTGACCTGGATCTCGGGAGGCGCTCTCAGCTCCTTAATTTCTGAGCGGATGGACAATTTTTCTAATTACTCGGGTAAAAATGCATATTTTTTTATGATTCAAAGTTCATTTGAAAGGAGAAATCTGCATCTATAATATCTTGTCACTGGTTTTTTTTTGGGCCCCCAGAATTTTGGGAATTCCCGCCAAAGCAAAATTTTGGTCGATATATTTGACCCCCCTATGAATCTAGTTGTATTTTGTCTATAAAAAGTATTTTGACCGAATCCTTCCGAATAATGGGACTTTGAAGGGTTTCGAAGACACTCCGGGGGATCACATAAACATTTTCTCGCGCATTCCAATAAACCACGTGTTTTCGTCAGGGCGGTTTTTCCGGATTTTCGGAGTATTCCGAAATTTTATGGAAAATCCCGGAATTTAGGGATAATGGATACTTTTATCGGGTTCTGATACACCTCATTCGAAAGCTTATGTTCTCCCCTTGTGAACGGTACTTTTTTTTTCATTTCAACTCTTTTAGTTTTCCGGAAAATCTTGAGAATCTCTGCCCCCCTGAAAATCCAAGTTCTTTTTTCATGATTACTTTCTTTTTGTGGTTTGAATTTTTGAGAGTGAAAATTACACCATATTGAAGAGGACATTCTGACCTTTCCGTCAATATATATATCAAGTACTTTCACGCGTGTATATCAAAACAATTTGTTTGAAAACTTTCCCCAAATAACTGTATTTTTCTTGTATTCTACGCGATCACCGGGTGCGCACCCACGAGGCGTGTATGTATAGTATCATACACGCCTTCGCTATAGTGCGTATACTTACGTTGGCAAGAGGAAGAAACAGAAGGCATGGATGGAGAGGGGGTTGATGATGTCAGCCAGCAACATCCATCTGAGATAAATGTGTTGGAATGGTGATGGATAGATGTCTAATTGTTCATGTATGTTCCAATTCTCATATACTTTCAAAAATAAATCTTATTTTTCAAAAACTTTTTTGCCGAATTATTGAAAATGACTTGCCAAAAATTGGCAGACCTCTAGGCTACATTGCCGAAGACCTAAGAGCTCCAAAGATCAGGCCGAGAGTACAAAACAGCGTTCTCAACTCCAAAAATTTTCAGGAAACAGATAGTTATTGGGGGCACCTTCATTGCCGGGATAATTACGTGAGGAGGGAGAAAACTAGTGGCGCCATCTACGATTGACCCTCGAAGTTCAAAAAATCAAGATACGTGTATATCCAGTCCCCTTGGCTCACACATTGGCTGAGAAAATGCCGTATATTTATTTTCCAAGCATGATAATTTTCGCGACCCCTTTTTTGCAATAAATATTGGGTTAGCGAAAAAAACCATGGGGACCATTTTTGTAGGTATTGAACTGCTCGTCATTTCTATCAAAACCGCAAATCTCTAAGTGCCATATTTTGGAAGATATCGGCCAAAAACGTTTTTGGGCTCCGAGGGCCATTTTACGGGCCTTGCGGGCATTTCTCCATATATGAGATTTTAAGAGGTGAATGTAGCCATCAATACCTGCAAATTAGAAAAAAATGGCATCGGCCCGACCTATTTTCAAGGTTTGGCCTTGTTCTGGACTACCGTTACTGGACTAAAATGTTAGCGATAAATGTAATGCACTTAACTTATCCTTTAACCCAAAAAATATAGTAGTCGACTTTGAACAAGCAATTCATAGTGCAATTTATAGATTTTGGCCATATTCAAATTTAACCGGGTGTAGATTTCACTTATGTCAAGCATGGTACCGTAAAATTTTAAATTTAGGTTTGTCGAATGAATATAAAGATAAAAATTCAGAAATTGGCAAGTTTTTAAAGTTATTCTTTGGCCTACATTTTCTAGAACCTACCGAAGTAGGTGACTTTTTTTCTCTTGAAATATTTGACAAATCGCCCGATGATGAGAGAGTAATACAATTTTGTGATTACATAGTTGAAAATTATATATCAGAAGAAGCTAAATTTCCTCCAAAAGTTTGGGCATGTAACACAAATAGCATGTATCGGTCTACCAACGCTTGTGAATCATTTCATTCTTTATTAAAAAACAGTTTTTATTCTCCTCATCCAAATATAATTATTTTTGTGGACATGATAATAAATATACAAAATGAAACATTTGCAAAAATTAAGACTGCCAATGAATCAACAATTATAAAAAAATTTAAATCTGTTACTAGAAAGAAAAATGAGTATATAACTTCTAAAATAAAAGAATTAAAAGAAAATAAAATCACCAAACTTGATTTTGTAAGATCTTTAAGCTATTATTATTTGCCGCAGTAGTACAAGAGATCTTAAATCGTAAAATTAATGTTAATTTGTCTGTAGGTATATTTCAAAACAAATTTTAAAAATATATCTTCTTTGTATTATATTATCGAATTGTATAAATAATTGTATAAATGTAATAAAACTGTTTATATTGTTATTTTAAACCGTTAATCCTCTCTAGAAATATGGTGGTACAACTAGACGGTAGGATTACATCTACCTGGTGTCCCGTGGTACAACTCGGCGGTCCCGAACTTAAATACTTGATATTTATTAAAGTGAATGTATAGAAATTTTTTGTCGGTTAACTATTAAGATCGGAGAATACATCAAAGCCCTATGTTCCGTCTCTTATTGCATGTATCTGTATATCTCCCCTCACAATATTTCAAATGGAACACCCTATATTGCATTTTTGGATATTCCTTTCCAAGAGGATTCTATCAAACTTTTTATACGTATAATATTGTATTATATCTATTTGCGGTTTAAGAGATATTTACATACGTCAATTTGAACTCTGTCCACTCTGTATACAAGGAACTTGTTCCATACTAATGTCTCTACCACAGATTAAAAGTATTCATTTATCATACTTGCTTGATACCCTTTTGAAATATCATACGTGGAGTTGACGTAAAACTGGAATGCAATATTCTATTATATAATGGCAGTTAATCTTTCATACAATGCGGTAGTTTTAGTTTGAAATTTTGGACACGTTTTTCACGGTAAAACGGCTTCCTGAATATAAAATACGATCTTACCGAAAACACTTTTAGTAGATTGAGTCATGTACACTTGACCCGAACTCTTTTGCTTGAAACTATATTTAATATGATGTTGGAAATACAACGAAGAATTGAAGTAGACTGAAGGTAGAAATTAATCGAGCTACTACCAAAAACTTAAGACCAATTGTGTCAATTTATCTTTCTCAACTCCTTCTACTAAGCTTATTACAAACCCTCAATTTACCCCACTTCTGATCCATAAGCTGGTCCGGGCTACAATATAAAATTGTTCGATATCATTTGGTCAGGATTATAGCTCTTCTTGGTTAAGTTTTAAGTACACTACAGATAAAATTTACCCTCATAAAAGCGAAATGTTTCAGCCAGAACACAACTGGTGTTAAATCTTTGCTGCAAACAGTCGATTCGTTCGATTTTACTAGCGTTGAGGGAGTTTTTTTTATGTCTTCGCGGTTGTTTTGCATTCTAAAGCTTTTATCTTCCTGTCATTCCAATGGAAAGTCGTTTATTGTATTGTGGGGTAAGTTTAAGCCCCTTTATCTTGTCTGATTTTTTTTCTGACCTATTTGTTTGTTCTAAGTGATAAATCATTCAGAATTGCTAGTATCATTTATTTATTTTAATATATTGTTAAATTTCATACTATTCCAAAGTCTGTAGGTAAATACAGTATATTTTTTATATTTCGTCCCATTCATCATCTCCATTATTATCACTTTCTAGTAGCTACTACTATTCTAAGACTAAGACAATGCCCTTTAATTCCAAACCTGACCCGGACCAGCAAAAATTATGATGAAACTGACACCCAAAGATATATCATGCTCCCTTTCTTCTACTTAATTCCTTGAATTCTCATGCCCGAGTAATACCAAGTATCTGAATGATGGTTTGATCTTCAAGTTCAAAGAAAAAACATTCCTATTACTTTTATGTCTTTTGAGCCTTCTGTTCAGAATTAATTTCAAGTATTCTTAGCAAACGGGGCGACGACCCAGCACTGTAGTGGAACGCGTTCAATGCGATAATTACAGTCAAGCAAGGTCGGACATGGTTAGTACTTGGATGGGTGACGACCATGTCAGGGAAAACCATCGTATAGGGCCCGTACAGCCTGCAGCGGACTAGCATATCACAGCTCGCAGGCATTATACCAATGAGCACGAGGTATAATGTAGATATGCCGTCTTTCGGAGGAGACGTAAAACCGAGGTCCCGAGTCCATGGATGTTGGGCTCGTTAAAGAACGCTACCACTGGTTGGAACACTAGTGGGTTCGCCAAAATTTCCGGTTAGGGGTAGAGTGCTCCCGGCGTCGGTGATTAGCCACAGTCGCAGAAATAGACCGACGTTAAATAACAGAATAAAAAAAAAATATATTCTTAGCAATAAAAGTCGTTGATTTAGTTGATAAAATATATTTAATTTTAAAACATCATATTCGCAATTTCGTATTTTCTTTTTTGTCGTCATGGAAGCTGCTTTGTAGCTTCTGTCCATCCAATCGTATCTAAGAAAAGTAAAAATTAGTGAAGCTGGTCCAAATTCATTTGAAAAAGTGAAAATACGTTTTTGACCGATCAAAGGAAAGGGCAACGAACACTTGCTCAAGCTTTTGCAATTGATTTTGGATAAACCTGACCTCTATATTTAAACTTTCTAATAATTTATTGTCAATGATCATATTCATGGGGTACTATCAAGATCACTAATTAAAGTATAATCGGAATAATAAAGAGAATTGGGGATATGATGAATAGATGACATATTGGATTGTTAAGATGAAAGCAGAAAAAAAGTAGATTTATACAGTCATCTGTACAACGTGTTATATCGAGGCTAGTACTAGAGTGCCACCAAGATTAGGCTAACGCCTCGGCAGATAACAATATTATCCTGAGGTGGGTTAAAGGTTACGACACGAGTAAAGAAAATCGCATTGCCGATTCTTCAGCCAGGGAAGCCGCTGGACTGAAAATTCTAGGACCCAGTGACACCCACGGCCTAACGACTTCGACAATTGCGGAGCTAGCCAAACGTTACAGCCATGCTCAATCCCTTAAGAGATGGGATGGAATCAAAGGATGCAGTCTTGCCAGGGTCACCCTGGGCGACCCTGAGAAGCTGGTGCCGAAAAAATATTTGGCGATGACCAGGAAAAACCTACGTTTAACAGTAGGATTTCTGACTGGCCACTGTCAACTAAGGAAACACCTCCATACTATGGGGCTAGTGGACACACCTCTATGCAGGATGAGAAAACAGGAAGATGAAACCGTCAGGCATGTCTTATGCGAGTGTCCGGAGTTATCGTCAATAAGAGAGTGTGTGTTCGGTGAGTCTTCTTGGCCTACACCTACACCTACACCATACACTACACCTACACCTACACCTACACCATATAAAGGAGATGTCTCCTAGTGACCTGTCCACCTTCATGAGAAGGACAGGATGGACGATGACCTAGGAGGACAACTCCTCGGGAGGATGTACAATGGGTCACATGTGGCCTAAGTTCTGTGAGCCTGCACTCACCCTCCCTACTCTACAGATACAGATACAGTCATCTGTATTGATTATAATAGATACAAGAGCCACAGATAAACAGATTACATATGGAATATCAAAGAATATACTTTGGGTCTTGGATTCTTTGCTGAAGCACTCAATTGTAAAACTGCTGGATGATATTCAAATAAAAATCTTGATTGCTAGAGGCCAAGAGGAAGAGTTTCTTTATTTGAGGCGCAGTAGACAACGATAGTATGTATGAAATAATTGAAAATTTACATATTTCCATCTGAAACTGTTATGTTAACATTTTTCTAGCTTTGCTTTGTTTCAACTTGCGTAGCTAAGTGGAAAGCGTGTCCAGGGGGTCTATTCACTAACAGTGAGAACTCCCACGAGAATAAACACGTATAAAGTGCGCATGCGAGCTCTCTCGAAATTGAAAATTATGATATAGCTCGCATGCGCACTTTACAAGTGTGTACTCTCGTCTCACTGTTAGTGAATAGACCCCCTGAGTGCAACTGTCCAATCATGCGTCTTTGATTTCGAATGAATGGAATCGACTGTACCTACTTTCTAACGAGTAATATCTCGAACGAAATGCAGCGAGTGCTATTATCATGCGTAACCAACCAGCTCGAACGAAACTTGGCAGTTTATTGGACAAATTTTGACGTTAGATTTGTATTGAGAGTATTATCACAGAATAGACCATCCCAAGAAGAAACGAAGCTTGTGCTATTTTACAATTCTTTTCTGAGTGCGCATGTCTGACAGTCGCCATTTTAAGCCCGTTATCTGTCAATGACATATGATTTTTGAGAATTTTAAACACGTGTCACACCTGTGACATTATAATACTTGAGTTAACTGTATAAACCCTCACTTCGTGGAATCTACTCATCATATGGTTTTAAATTAAACTAACTGTTTTTAAATGACTCCACAAATATATTGTGGAGTCATTTAAAAACAGTAAGTTTAATTTAAAACCATATTATAATACTTTCTTCTTCAAATAGCCCCAAACAAATATGAACGCATGTAGAATTGTCAGTTCATCATTCCTGTAATTTCAATCCGGTAATGATATTGGAGATTCTTTGGTTCCACTTTTTTGCTTGTGGTTAACATTTAGTTAACATTTTTTGAACAATTTTCTTAATGTGACTTGATCAGTTATCTGTCAACGTCAGTTTGAAGGTCACGAAATTTTGCCCCCAAAACATCAAAGGATTTACGCCGGCTTTCGCTTCTTGTCTGGCTGGTGTATTTTGTGGTATTATGGCAAATACATTTGTCATCTTGGCCTTGTTTGAAGATATAGAAAATGCTGAAATATCAAATGCACAGCCCACAATTTATATTGCTTTCGTTTATTTGGGTTTCAAGCACTTGTGCGTGACGCCTCAGTCATCACGACTTTTAAGCAAAACGAACACGATTTTTTAGGATCCTCAAAACCACCTGACATGTGCCGATGCCAATGAATTTCATGTGTTGTTAGAAGAACAGTTTTTAATTATAATGGTTTTGATAATAAAATTTTGCATATTTAGATATTTTTAGTGAGGTTTAAATTGTATTAAATCGTAATCGGTACAATCTTAACCTCTAAATAAACGTCAAACCGGACAAACGTCAAATATTTAATGTCCGTGGCTTGAAGCTCATACTTTCCAGCATGTGTTGAGGGGCAAGGGGAAGGTAAGACAAGGCGTCACGCCCGGTAATTAACGAACGGAATTCAGTCACTACAAGCTGCTACTAGCAGCCAAAAGTGAATAATCGAAAACACTCACAATTTAATAATCGGAACATCATCTGACTTTTTAAACTGACTTTTCATATGCTCCAATAATTCTTGAACGTATGGCACTCGGTAGTTATTTTTAATTTGTGATGTGATAATGTTGAAAGTGTTAATATGGATACTTACTTGGTGTTGTACTGGCAACTGAAAAAAAATAAATAAATAGTATTGAAAATACTGTACAAATTTCAACTTAAATTGTATAGTATTGATTAACTAGCTAACTTATGACGAATAGGTCACAGTATAATTTGTTCAATTCAACCTCTTAAGACCTCTCTTGATGCGTTAAATAGACATCATGTCGCTCAGACAGCACAAATTATGACTTAGAAGAAACCTTTAACTCTGCCATTGTACAAATCCGTTATAGAAAGGGTTAACTCGTACTTACCACAGTCAACATTCCATGGCCAGTCACAGGTCTGTCTTTCATTATTCCAATACTGGCCATCTGGACATTGCATCAATATCGGTTTATAGTTAGAGCACATATAATACATTGTGCAATCGTAAGGATATGGAAAATATTGATGCTCATAAGAACATTCAATTTTTGGAGTTGTAGCAGGCGTTGTAGTCATAGTAGTAGTTTTAGTCGTAGTTGAAAGGGTGGTAGTAGCTTCAGTCGTAGTTGAAGTGGTGGTAGTAGCTTCAGTCGTAGTTGGAGTGGTGGTAGTAGCTTTAGTCGTAGTTGGAGTGGTGGTAGTAGCTTCAGTCGTAGTTGGAGTGGTGGTAGTAGCTTTAGTCGTAGTTGAAGGGGTGGTAGTAGCTTCAGTCGTAGTTGAAGGGGTGGTAGTAGTCGTAGTTGAAGTAGTAAAAGTAGTTGTTTTAGCTAAAATGATGGAAAGATTAATTTAAGGTTTCAAAAACTATTTATGTACCAAAAACGAAAAACTGTCGAAATTTTAAACTTTAGGATGCAAGTGGGATTACAAGAAGATCAGCTTTCTCCGAACAGTGACAATAGGACAAACAAAAATAATTGCTCTGCACTCGTGCCATGGAAAGCAACACTGCACTGTAAAAAGTCGAGCAGGGTGCGCACCAGTGCACATAGTCGAATACGTTTAGATAGTCGATTTCCATGACAGGTTTTGCCAATATTTGAAAAAATAATTTAATCTTTTAAGGCCAGCCAGTAGTCCAGTAACTGAAGGGGCAAACCTATCAATATATTTGTCCAATAATTTTTTTTGGCTTGATTTGTAGGTCCTGACAGGTACTTCAAAGGGAGAAAAAGTTTTCCAAGATTGCCCCTCGGCTAAGGGCCCAAAATGGCCCCTAACACCCCCCAAAAAACGGTTTCCCGCCATTATCTCCCGAAATATACAATTTAGACAATTTTTGTTCAGGTAAAAAGTGAAGGTCGTTAAATTATCTACAAAAATGGTCATAATAATTTTTTCCGAGAATTCGATAATTTTCGAGATAATCGCATCCAAACGTCCCCTCGCTTACGCGGCTGCACTACCTCTAGAAATGCTACCGTCTATAAAATTAACTCGTAAACCGGCGGACAAATTCTTCCAGAACTCGGTCAAAAATTAATATTTTTCGATGATTTAAAGTTCATTGTAATGGGAATATCCGTAGGTATCAATATGTGTACCTTAAACCCCGTTCTCGCCCGTCGAGGACATTGCAAAAAGTGGCCAATGTTATTTTTCCCCAATATTTTGGCATCTTCCATTGAATCATTGACATTTTATTTGTTTTAAATGGTTTATTATCCCTTGTTTTTTCAAATGGGGTCTGGAGAGGTCCTGAATGTTCCTAGAAATTTTTTTTCAGTATCTTTGTGGCGTTTCAATAAAAAGTTTATTTATTTATTTGGATTTTTCAGTCGTTTTCGGAGTTCTCACAAATCTTGTAAACAATAATGTTCAATTATTTTGAAATTATTTGAAAGCCTTCTATGTCTACTCTCTGAACCAATATTTTTATTCGGAATACAATGCACTCATTTTCCATGGACCGGGAAAATTGGTAACACGGGTGAAAACCGGCCTTTTTTTAAATGCTTTTTGTTCTCCGCTGTTAATTTTTTGAGATGCTCTTCTATCTGTGGTTCATGTCAGTTGACACAGTGTTAAAATTATAAGAAAAATGAAGGTATATTCCCGGAAGAATTAGAGGTGGAAGGAGAACCACAAGGGCTTGAAGGGGAGGTGGAAGAAACATGGGTGGAAAGAGAAACTGAAGGGTTGGAATATGATGAGATAGAAATAGTGCTGGAAGAACAAGGGATATGGACAAGAGGGACAGAAGAAGAAGTAGAGCAAGAGGTAATAGGCGACGAGAATTACGCTAATGATGAAGAGGATGAATCTGAAGACATGAATTGGTTTAACATAGAGTAACAGCACCAATGAATGTCACCTTAATGCCAGTGAATGCCACTCAAAATCATCATAAAATAACGCGTTCTAATTCCATATTTGAAGTTCTAGAACTTCGTTTTCCAGGTTTTAAAAATTTTAGCTCTCGCCTTGTCGCGGATTTTTGCAAAAACTGGCATTCACTGGTGCCTTCACCGTACTCTGAATTTTTCTATGTATTTTGTATTTTCAACCTAATTTTCATAAGAATAAATGGTATCTGTTTGAAAATTCTTTGTTTTTTCTGAAATCCTGCACCTATACTGTTCCTTCTGAAGTTTGCGAAATATTTATCAAAAAATTATTATTATCAGCTTCTATAGGTATTGACTTACTAGTAGCCAAAACGCCGTCACTCAAGACTGCCACAAGAAGCAATAAGATTTCGCAATTTTCTAGTAAATTTGCGACTCATATCCTTGTGAAATTACACTAAACATTGACTGCAGTGTTGCTGTGACACACGAAAATCGTGTGAAATACGCCAATAATTGCCAAAAAAACGATTGGTGCCCGGATTTTCATGTGTATACACCACAATTTAGCGAGTGCAGGTATTCCGCTGGCGCCATCTACAATTGGTCTCCAAAGTCTAACAGGTGAAAATCTATGTATTTCCGAGGCCCTCGAGCAGAAATTTAGTAAGAAACCACCAAAAATATTCGGTGTAAAAATTTTGGTTTTTTCAAAGGCCATTTTCGCAAAAAATATTCGTGTTGCGGAAAAAATGATAGGGACTAGTTTTGTAGATAATTTAACGACCTTCATTTTTTATCTAAGCAAAAATTGTCTAGCTTACGTATTTCGGGAGATATTGGTGGAAAACCGTTTTTTTGGGACTTTGGGCCCTTAGCTAATGGGCAATCTTGGAGAACTTTTTCTCCCTTTGAAGTACCTGTCAAGACCTACAAATCAAGCCAAAAGAAATTATTGGACAAATATATTGATAGGTTTGCCTATTTTCAGGTCTTCAGAACTGGACTACAGTGTACTATGAGGATTGTTTTATATTTTTGTATGTGGCTAGAAAAAGCAGTATTAATAATTGTGTTGAGCGATTTGTTTTCCAATATCAGTTCTATCGTTAATGAGATACAGGGTAATGAATGTTTTTATTATTTTAATAAAAGTGATTACATTTTAAGCATACCTGTGGTTGATGTGGTAGTTGGAGGTGATGGAATTATATAAGCTGAAATAAAATAAAAACTTATATAGATGGAAGCACGATACACTTACTCGCGGTATGTTCTTGCGCATGTAGACGACAGCGTGTGACGTCATGTGGGAATCTCAATCAGTAATGTACAATGCCAAATATATGGGAAATACTCTGTGTTCAATTTTCATGCATATTTCCACTTTATGAATGATTATTTAAATGCGACATGGTTTTTCAGATATAATATGAAATATTACTTTATTATCAGTAACTATCTTTTTATGGTAAGTACAATGATGCTGGGAGTTACCAATGTACAAAACGCGTAAAAATATTTAGGTAATGTAATATATTCTTCACATTTTAAAAAGATTTGAAACAGAAATATTTATGGGTGAACGAAATTAGAACACATCATTATATTATAAATATGTTATATTTCATATTTCTACCATTATATTATGTTATTTATTATGCAAAACTCCTTAACAAAGGTGTCATTGAGATTCGTATGGTTAATGCGAGTGTATTAATAACCATTACATGAAACTTGCATACACTATTTTTTCTACGAACAAGAAATTTGATTTGAAAAAAAATATTTAAAAAAATGCACCAACCGGGTCTCGAAACCGGCATGAACAGATCGAAAACAACAATTTAAGGCCTTAATGTGAAATAATGTGAATAAAAAAGAATGACATGTGTACAGAAAAAAACATTTTATTAAAAAAATGAGGCTTGTTACATTATTGTTTGAAAACAAAACATTAAAAACTTAAAAACCACTTTGGTTAAAAGTACGAAAAAATTAGGTTAAAAGGGACTTCCATCACTCAACAATTTCGAATTCGTCAACGCCTTTAGTTCCAGGGTTTTCATTAATTGAGCATTGTAAGGAAGAAAAAAATTTATGATGAACAGGAGGCACATGGGGTAGTAATGATTTGACATTATCTACTTAGTTTCTTTTTTGATATTTTCATTGGTTCCAAGTATTTTGGGCGTAATTCAGGAAGCAATGTCTGGGTGGGAAGATCCTTTTTCAGTGATAGAGACTGTTTTGTAGTTGTCTTTGACGGCATATTTCACGTAAATTACTTTACTGTTATCAGGTTTAAAATGAAAGGAAAATGCACTACAGAAATTAATGTTTTCGTTGTCTTCCGTACGCAGATATTTTTTGAAGTTAGTTATGATGGGTTGGAAATTCAGAGAATCACTTTGATTCATAATAGTCAAGTTAAAGGGCTGTTTTATATTCGATTCATAACTTGGTGCCAATCACTTGGGGAGTAGATAAGTGGGGGATACTTTTTGTGGCGCTTTTCGATGAGAGCAAAATCTCTGTCTACATTCTGCATTCTCTTGTCTCCACCTACTTTTGGTAGTTCGTTTGGGGGAATTAGGTTTAGGTCTTTTTGTCGTAGTTGGGCCCTTACTATCTTCACTTGCCATATCATTTATATCAGACTCCTAGAATATAAATGCAATAGTATAACAAGCTACTAATTTTTCACATTAGAATGCTTAAGTGCAAAATTGTGACAAGCCACATTATTTTTAAAAAGCTTACCTGCTGATTATTGGGTTGATTTTCATTGTCACTAGGATTATAATCCTTATCGAGATCACTGTCATCTACGGGTGATTCAACATCATCACTAAAACTGCTCATTTCTTAACTTTATAGCAAAACACTACAGCACGAACTAATCGGTATCCGCCGTTTTCTGTGGCTTGTCACTATTCAACACAAAATTGTCTCTGAAAAGTAGAGAGTTGCAACAAAATGATTTCTGGATTGTAGCGGCATTTATTGACAAATAGCTTAGCTCTCTGTCCAGTGGCTTGTTATATTATTGCATTATTCTATTATATAGTAAAATAGATTTTGAAAAATGTGTGGCTTGTTATTGCTTCTCATTGAGGCCTTCAATTATGCGGCGCCTTTGCTCACTGTGCTACGGAACCACATCATTGAACTAATAGCATAAAACGTTTATAGGTATGTTACTGTTATACAAAGTTAGTAATAAATTATTGTATACAAAAATTAATAAGTTTAAATATGGTCATTGAGTATTTTCGGTCTGGTGCTCGACATTTCTTTTAAAAACTAATGCAAAAGATTCAAACTGTCATAAATCACAAGAATCTCTTAGAAACTGTCAAAACATTCCACAGAAAAAATTGGGTCTGCCTACTTGGTTATTGAAAATAATATTTTTATTGGCCAATTTTTCAGTTTCATAATGAAAACCAGTGTTATAATGAGTATCATTATGAAACTGGGAATTGGCATTTAATTAATAACTTATAGTATAGGAGTAGAAAGAGCTTATATTTACAATCATTTTTTGAAATTTGGAAATTTTGTTATCTTCTGTTCCAGTTTTCTCAGGCAGTTTTTAAAACTGATTTTCCTATTAATATCCCTTAATATATCGTATATACAAAACAAAAATAGCCTCATATTATAAAACCAGTATTAAAATAACATCAATAACAGTAAATTAGTAGGTAATAAAATTCCAAATAAACGAGTCAACTCGAGTAAAATTTAAATTGAAGCCAACAACACCTTGTATTGCATGAAAACACAATGAATGAAAAGACTGGTCATGGGTCGGTGTAAATTTCTGGTTCCCACGTGACGTAACTGCGCGGCTCGGACGCAATTTGAAGTAGAAATCAGCATACCGTGAGTAAGTATATCTTGGATGGAAGTACCTCGATGGACATGGGCATCAACATTTTAAATTGCATTGGCTTAACTTCTTTATAATTTATAATTTTGGAGTTTTATACTCACAACAATCATTTTCTTCACTTTCATCGCATTTCTGTTCGTCATCATTCCAAAGTGTGCCGTTGGGACATATCATTATATAAAGTGAGCCGTTGTAACATTCGTAATAGTTCTGGCAATCGTACGGATAGATGTAATAGGCAGTTTCGTTGTCACTGCAATCTGGATCTATTGAAAGTATAAAAGTGAAAACATTTATTGATTATTCACAAACATTTCTCAGTTTTAAACGCAATAAAAATGGATTGATCATAGTAATACTCCCTTAATCATTTGATGGTCAGAGCCATAGAAATACTACAAATAGAGGCAACAAGCCAGCTTTGAACCCGTCAGCATTTACGAGAAAGATAGAAAGTAGGAGGTTTTTGCTGTCTTTCTCCAATAGCGTGTATGCTATATATACACAAACGAAGACAGAAAAACCTTTGATCGTCTGTCTCTTCCTCTCTCACTGGAGTTCAGACGAACATTCCCACTTACAGAGCGCCCTATAGCCTGTTGCCTCTATATGTAGCATCACTATGGTCACAACAATGTTCTAACTATAGAAATGTAGGAGCTACGCATTATTGATGAAATTTGCTTCTTAATGACTGTGATTGTGGATAAAACATTGTATTGCATTCGGGAATGAATAACTATTATTGGTTTATATTTCAATGAGGTTGAGAAGTGATAGTTGACATGATATGAGTAATTTATTCGCTTACCTGGGAATGGCTTGATATTTGCTGTAATAAAAATATAGTTTAGAGAATCGTCACAAAATATACAAGGATTTGGTAGCTTCAATCAAAGACTCAGATTGAACCAAAAAAAAACGAAGCAAACTTAGGTTAGGTTGGGTTAGGTGTGTGGTGAGTGGGTCTATAAGGCACTCCATTGCGACTAGCAAGAGTTTATAATGGCTCACACATATTCAGATTCCACCAAACAAATTCAGCTTCTCAACAAACCCGACTAGTTTATTTGGTGAATGATATTTCATCATCTTCCAGACAAAGACGGCTCGGATCTTCCGATAGTCCGAGGTCTAGCATATGATGATTCAGATGAGAGTGGCCTTTAAGACAACGTAGGTCATGTCTGCTATAGTCTAACATTTGTTTGTAGACATTCTTGAAAGGATGTATAAAAGCCTTTGAATGAACCAATCCTGGTAAATTATGCCAACATTCTAAAGCTCTTCTTGCTGTCCAATTATTTAGTGTTTGCAAAACTTATTGCTATGTCAATTGTAGGTTCTGGTTTGAAAGAAACACGCGTGGCACCCTCCTTGCAAGAGAGTCTGCCTTCTGGAACAAACGTGCTCTAATTTATAAAGTATAAGTGCATAATGTCTTTTCTAATTACAAACCACAAATGGTTGGTTATATCGTGCATATATTACAACCCAGTTCAACTAAAAGGTATAATTCAATATACCGTATTTATAAAAAGAAGTCTCACCTTTTTCTCTCAAAATATAAAGCAATTACTTCAAGGTATGTGCATAAAAAAAGTGAAGGAAAAGGTTTTGCTTCGAAGGCTTTGCTTTAAAGTAAAAGGTTTTACGTTTTTCGTATTTATAAAAAGAAGCATTTGCTCAAATATTAAAGGATTTGCATTTAAAAAAGGAATCTAGGTTCACAAGAACTTTTCTCATTTTTTTCAGAAGTTGCCCAGCCAAGACACAGCTTGTAAAGTAAACATTAGTGTATTTGTAGTAGTGTTTTCTTGTGTTAAACTCTATCTGGAAGGGCTTGTATCTTTAGTTGTGTTGGTTATGGCAAATTTGGTGCATTTACGTACAAGAAAATACTATAAGCCAAGACGTACGCCACGTGAATCAGATTTCAAAGCGTTATTCAGAATTGACGAGGAGAATGTGGTGTGGTTGAAGGGACCACTTTCCTGGCGTGGATCTCGAAACCCGTGGAGCAGCCCTGTCACCTACAGCAAATGAAAATATTTTTGCGTTATTGTGCGAACCCTGGATTCTAAAAAGGAATTGCTGAAGAATTGGGATGAACGCAGCCCACAGTGTCCAGAGTATTTAATGAGTTGCTTGAGCGCATTGTACAACAGGCAGGTGAATGCATGCCAAAGAGAAGTGGTTGACCAGGTTCAATTTCCCAACAGCTATTGGGGTTATTGACTGCACGCACATTCGTATTGAAAAGCTTGCCCAATTTTGAGACGAATATGTAAATCGAATTGGTTTTAGCAGTATTAATGCGCAGGCTACATGCGACCAGAATCATGTCATAACTAGTATAGATGCAAGTTGGCCACGATCAGTTCATGATTCTCGTATATTAAAGAATTCGGCAGTGTGTGACGCCATGAAAAGGACAAGAAACACTCTATCCTACATTGGGTATGGTATAATGCCGTGTCTTATGTCTCCTAACCCCAACACCCACGAGGAATATCAGCCTTCTACAGGCTACTTTCAACAGAGCGAGTTGTGATTTAGCATAAATTTGGGCAACTGTGGCAGAGCACGTTGATTGCATATTGCAAGTTTCAACAGGTTTGTAATCGCTAACGACTAAGCTCTGCACCTTTTACCCTTGGTTATATACACAATTAGTCTCTATACTCAAGGCTTCTACTCTATTTATCAGAAGCATTTCCTTGCAAGGAAAAGGTAGAGATTATGAATACGAATTAAAGCAAAACCTTTTACTTTCACCTTTTGCTTCCACCTTTTACTTAAAAGTAAAAATGCTTCATTAATATAAATACGGCCTATTGTCTACCCGGGCATATAGCCCGAGAAGTACTTGTTGATCCTAGTAAAAAGTCATTAAAATGGTATCAAACTTTCATCTTTGACATCTACTTAAAACAATATATTTATTCAAATACTCACAGCAGTCGACATTATCTTCAAAATCGCAAGATTTTATAATATCATTCCAGTTTAGATCGTTGGGGCATGTTTCAAGTTCCAGCGTTCCGTTTTCACAGGAATAATACTTTTGACAGTCGTATGGGTACCAGTGGTAATGATGGTAACCATCTGAGCATTCTTCTTCATATAACTTCATCATTTTTGAGAAAACATATTCTTCGCTGCTACCCAAACCATAATGAGTTACTGAAAAAAATGATTTATATAACAATTAAAATATATTTTCAATATCATTTCGGCTGTAGATAAAAATGTGTACATCACACATGGCTAAAGTAATGGTGTATAGTTTGGCAAGTTTATCTGAAGCTACAGGGCATCGGTAAGAGGCGAGGAAACATGGCGCATATCTGTCATAAACGTACAATATCAGTCAATTGACGAAGTGAGAGGAAAGAACACACGCACGCACTTGCCAATAAGAAGTCAGCTTTCGATAAAAATCATCAATTATGTAATTCGGAGGGTGTGGTAATTATGGTTTTCGTAGAACGCTGCCAGAGCTTGAAGAAGCTCATACAAGATTTGGAAAAGTGCTTATCTTTTAATATCCATGAATTGAAAAAATTATGTTAATAGAAAAAATCCATGGAAACAAGCACATTAAAGAATTAACATTTAGTCATATTGTTGATATTGTTCATAATAAAAAGTTCCTTTTCTAATTATTATTACTACATACTTAGCTCTTTAGCTTTTTCATAATTAAACGTGGCAATATCGAATGTTTTCGACTGCTTTCCTTTCACGGCTTCAGATAAACTTGCCAAAATATAATTAGAATTAGAATATCTTACTTCGTTGTTGTTATCAATGTTAATATAAAAGCTCCTACAATGTAAATATTTATTATAATGACTTATTTCAGTTATTTGAATGAAAAATGGAGAAGTGCTACTTAGAAATTTTTACTTTGGTCTTAGCACAACACAACTCCGTGTTATTTAAATATCAATTTGAATCACTTACTGGTTAAGAAGCAACATACACTTAAGAGAACTTTCATTATTTTCACGAACCCCAACAATTCAAATGATTGTTTCACAGCAAACAATATTTATACCA
The DNA here is from genome assembly GCA_910591695.1 of Galerucella pusilla. NCBI lineage: Eukaryota > Metazoa > Arthropoda > Insecta > Coleoptera > Chrysomelidae > Galerucella > Galerucella pusilla. Next base: position 20,344 of record CAJUYI010001708.1, read on the forward strand.
TTTTTATTTGAGATATATTTTAACATATTATTGATAAAGTTTATCAAGTTTCTTATTCTGATTACTTAGAATAAGGGTAATAAGCTTCAAAAATTGAATAGAATAACAAGATTTTTATCAGAAAATGATTGTTATTTTTATTGAGACAACTGATACGAGAGTACCACGAAATTTAATTTATGTAATCGAAGATCCAGACAACACTTAACAATAAGTGTGTTACAGTAGACTGAAAATTTTCCTTTAAGAGCTAAGCTGAGTATTAATTTACTGAGGAGTCCTTTGATTTTCAAAGTTTGTATCAAATCATTCGCAGAACTTGGGCATCATTCACACGGTCAGGGTGTTTGTCCGTCCGAGTTTTCGCCCGTCAGCCGGACAAGTACACTCTTTCCGGACACGGGTGAATCGCCGTCCGGGCATACAAAACTCCCGGATGTACCCGCTAGAACTCACGGAGCTCGGACGGGCAATCCGGACTATGCCCTAGCGGACCACAGTGTGCTATGAATGCTTTTACATGATCCGGTCTGATTGGTCTATACTTGTCTATACTAGTCTGCAGGCAAGTAGCGTGTAGTCTGTTGTCGAGAAGACTGTGTGTGTGTACTCTGGAGTGTAGCTACGAGCATTTGATCATGTCGAAGAAGTAGAAGAAATAGATTCTGAAATCCTGATTAGTTTAGTTCAGGATAAACCAGATACCTTCCAGGTATCTGCTTTCTAGCAAAGGATGAACCCAAATTTGCCTATTACGTTGTTTTTTCGCCGATGTTTTAATGAAGCGAACAAAATCTTTTTGTGTCTACTGTCCATCACAATCAGCGGCAAACTGAAGTATCTAGCACCAAGTGGTCCGGATTCATACGATCCGGGCCGGTCGATTATACGGACGGATAAATATCCTGACCGTGTGAAAGAGGCATTATCGATGCCCTTTTCATTTGATTTCGAGGTTTTTTTCATGAATTGTAGTAATTGAATTTATAAATATACAGGGTGCATGAATGCGCAGATGTATGTGAACCGAAATTTGAAACACCATATTGGAAGCGGCAACTACATTAAGGCATCAGCTGGTGCCAAATCAGAACGTAGCTCCGTAGATTCAACTAGATGGCTTAGATTCAGAATCAGTTCCGGTGGTTGACGCTGCAATCAGTTTCATACTGAATTTCTCCTAAACGTTTGGCCCGATCTTGTTTGCTGGAATTTTTTGTGTATGTTAGAGAAATTAGCTGAATGAATTAGATTCAGAATTGATCGCGTAGCAATCAAGATCATGCTGAACTCCTCCTATCTGTAAGATTTTGAAGGGTGGGTGACCCCACAGGACTTAGGCCACAATTTGCCCAATCTGCATCCTTCTCAGGTTCAGACTTCCTTCTAGCTCGTCATCCAGCCTACTTGTTTGAAGTAGGTGATAATGTCGCCGGAAGTAAGCTCCCTCATGCTGGCTTGTGTGAGCAGTGTAATACAGAAAACCTAAATTGAGAGAGTGTCGGACATTTACAAAGAATGTGTTCGACAGTCTCATCTTCCTGTTCACATCCTCTACAAAGTGAAGTTTCAGACAAACCCAGTTTGTAGAGGTGTTTTCGTAGGTGGCAGTGACCGGTCAGAATACCCGTGGCTGTCCGAAGGTTCTGTCTGTTCATAGTCACGTAATTTTTGGCTACTTTCCTGTCCAGATACTGCGGCAGTTCCTTGGCAAACCTGCAACCTTCTGCATAGTCCCATCTACATTTAAACTTTTGAAGGGAGTGTTCCTTTATTAGGTCAATCATAGCCGACGCCGACAGACCAATGAAAGGGCCAGGTTTCAAGAGTATTTGGGATGCTGCTTTCCCTGCTAGAGAGTCCTCCTAAACAGATGGTCCGTTTCAGTTGACATTTTGCATGGAAGTTTTTGGGTAACTTCATTCAAAAATTAGTCAAGTTCATAAAAACTATTTTTTTGCTCGAGAAATTATAAGAAAATTTATTGAAGTAGATATTTCTTTTCCCTTCTATCAGAAAATTGACGATACTATCTGATTTTTTCACGCAAAATATGTAACAGATTGATATTTTTAAATCAAAATAAAACATTTCCAATATTTGTATAATATAAGACAAGACAGGACATCGTCCGTCTTTATATAAGCTTATATAAAAACAACCAAAAACATAATCAAGGACCCACTCCATTGTTTCCTGTTAATTCATTCAAACGTAAATTTTTATCTCGTACTTTCTCAAGATTATTTTTAACGAAAAACTAATAGGAAAGTATTAATAATTCCATTGAAGTTTGGGTGATATCTAGGAAGTAAGTAATTTTCCTAGATTTGATCAATTTCATCCAGAATAGCTTTTTGTATCCTTACATTTCTACTTTTTCGGGAAGTACCAGTGTCATGTGAACTTCCAGTACGCGGAAAGTCTTTGCATGAATTAAGATACACCCTATATGTTTGCCTATTTAGAGCAGTATGCAATTACCTCTTTATTTCATTTTCGTTGTATCCGATGCCTTTCAGGCGATGAGTTGTTGAGATAATTCTATCATTTTTCTCCTTCCACTAGCTAGTTCATTTATCCCATTATACGAGCCACTTTCCTCCAATTTCCATTACAATATTCTTCTTCGCATTTTCTGTAGGACAAACAGTTTTGTTTAATACATTCAGTCTCGCTGCATTTCCAACTTTAATATTCTCATTTTGGTCTTCGATTTCTTCTTCTGTTATTATTTTCATTCTTTGACAGTTCTTCCCAATCAATCAGCTCCTCATTAATTATTACTGAACAATGTTGCTTGTTCTTTTGGTGGGTATTGCTTGTCTAATTTTAAGTTCCATCAGAAAACTGATTCTGCCATTATTACAAGGAAATAATTAGGCCATGGAACGTCTTAGTCATGCTCTAAGATTATCCCGATGAACGTAAATGTAACAGAAACTATAACATCTTTTGTATCTTCCTCGTTAATTATTCTTTTTGTTATTCATTTTGGGATGTAAAACCACAATCTTTTTTTTTCGAGGTTTCGGTAGCGTTCTAGCTACTTTTTAAATAAGTTCGAATTATATAATATTCGATATTTTAATAGATAAAATGTTTGTATTGTTAATCAGAATTTTATAGAATAGTCTTAATTAGATAACCTTTATTTAATCTATTATATACTCGTGGTGATAATCTATTGAAATTATAAACACTCTTTGGATCGATTTTAAATCTGCGTGGCTTAAATTCATAATTATCAATAAATATATTGGAATATTTCTTCGATGGTTTGGTTAGGGATTATGATCAGTTTCTTCAGTTAAAGTTTCTCTCCGCTTCTGATCCAATAAGTAAGCAGTCCCCTCCCATAACCTGTATGATATTTCTGAGGAGTATGGGAAAAGAGAGCTCAAATATAACTGCTGTGTACGGTACAACTGGTTGAGTAGACAGATTGAGACCACGAAACCATTTCCTAACATTGATAATATCCCAAAGTGATAGTCGAAACGTCGGGAACATAATTTGTATGAACGCAATTTATCCACAAAACCTAATATTCATTCATTTGTCCACGGAAGTCTTTTCCAGCATATTAAAAATTGTGTAAATGCTCAATATTCAAAAAACAAGTTTATACAGGGTGTTTCAAAAAAAGGTAACACCGTCTCTAGGATAGGTAAAAAACTGAAAAATAATTGGGGTTTGCTTAGTAAAATTTTTTTCTAACGCCATCCGTTTTCAAGATAAAGGGCGTTGAAGAAAATAAAAAATTACACATTTCTTACGATTTTGCCGAAACTACTGGCACCATTGTAATGAAATTTTATACGAATATGTTTTGGAAGCTGATATATCCCATGAATTTGTTTTTATAACTAACTCTCATAGAGGGCGCTAGTTACACGATTCATACAACGTATTATTCAACATAACTTTTTTTAGGGTAGAATTATTAGTCAAAACTCCAAGTGAACATAAACATCGTTTAATTCTACACCAAAAAGGTACTCTTGGTAAAACTCGATATTATGTACCGTTTTCGGAATATTTTGATTTGAAAATTATGAAGTAATAACCGCTCCTCGTATAAGTTAATGATAAATTTATTAATTAAAAAAACTTACAATAAGAAAATTAAAATGAAGACAAAGAACATAACATAAAATTCAATTAGAGTAAATGTTCAAAATGTCCTCCGTTTTCACGAATACACAAGTCTATCCTTTTTTCTTAAGAATCCATTAATCTTCTTAACGGTTGGGGATCATCTATGATGTCATTAAAGTGACGTTTAATTCTGTCTATTAATTCTTGACGAGAATTTACCTCTGTAGCATAGACTTTTTCCTTAATATACGACCAGACTGTGTAGTCCAAAGGATTAAAATCGCATGACATGACATGACATAATATCGAGTTTTACCAAGAGTACCTTTTTGGTGTAAAATTAAACGATGTTTATGTTCACTTGGAGTTTTAACTAATAATTCTACCCTTAAAAAAGTTATGTTGAATAATACGTTGTATGAATCGTGTAACTAGCGCCCTCTATGAGAGTTAGATATAAAAACAAGCTTCAAAAACATATTTGTATAAAATTTCATTGCAATGGTGCCAGTAGTTTCGGCAAAATCGTAAGAAATGTGTAATTTTTCATTTTCTTCAACGCCCATTATCTTGAAAACGGATGGCGTTAGAAAAAAATTTCACTAAGCCAACCCCAATTATTTTTCTGTTTTTCACCTATCCTAGAGACGGTGTTACCTTTTTTTGAAACACCCTGTATATTAAAAAACATAATTTATTCAATAATCTTATTTGTTATGTTACAAAATATCGTCAAAATGATGCAATCCCTGCTTGTTCATTGTTTCTGTGTAGCCAGCATAACCTAAAAAAGATTAACGCAATTACTAATTGTATACAATAACCGAAATAATGAATTTATGCTTGTCCAATGCAGAAACTGTAACTAGTTCTACCGTACACTAACTACCGACAAGTAAATTCACTTGCGTCGGAACGTCGGAAAATTTTGGTACATCTTTTCTTCAGGCAAATGATGCGCCTTTACCCTGGTATAGCCAAACTTATAGCAAATTTGAAGAGCAATTTGGTACCATGGGCTCCATATTTTTCTTTCACTTGTTAAAAAAACGATTCCTAAAAGAAGAGCTACATTCGAAGTCTTCTATATCTGAAAAAACCTCGAATCTTGTAATTTCTAATTCAAATCTCATCTTTAACGTATTTGTTGATAATCAACAATAATCACTGGTATCATTTTTGGCGTTTCTAGAAACTATACATTCGAATAATCTAAGGGTACTCACTAGGTGGAGTGCTGACAGCTGAAAAAGAAATAAAAAATAGATTAAAGATACTTTGGATATTAAAATCTCAGGTGAAATTGTCAATTTTTCATTTCTGTACTCACCACAATCAACATTCCATGACCAGTCACACATCTTAGCTTCGTTATCCCAATATTGATTTTCTGGACAATTCAATAAATAGGCTTTATTGTTGGAGCACTCATAGTACTTTGAGCAATCGTAAGGATATGGATAATATTGATGCTCACCAGTACATTCAATTTTTGGAGTCGTTGTTGGTACTGTTGTCGAATGAGTGGAAGCTGTTGATGTTTCGATAGTTGCTGGAATAGTATAACATTTGAATATTAGACACCATAGGACACCATACTAGTCCAGCTGACGAAGGATATCCGAATGGTTTTAGATAATAAAGAAATTGCAGGACCAGCGTTTTGAGATATATGAAGGAAACAATGTAGATGTAAAAATTGCTTGGTTCTATAATAGCAGATTCAAATATACCATTCACATCTGCATAGCTGGAAGGAGTAGCATCTTTTGCCAACCCTACGAATAGCTGGTCTAGGATATTGATTCCTAATGTATATCAAATTGTGTAGTTTTGAATGTGCTTTTCTATACACACTCCACACAATAAATCCCAAGCAGTGGAAGTAAATAAGTAAGTAAGTAAATAAGCAATAAATTGATCTATTGAATTTTTTTCAAAGCATAACTCAGTTTAAAATGAGGATAGTTATCATTGAATACACAATTATGGCAAAAACTTGTGATATTAATAAAGGTACTCACGTGGTGGACTACTGGCAACTGAAACAAAAGGATAAAATATGGTTATTTCTTTTTTGCTCGATAGCCTGGTGATTGCTTGAATGAAGCACTATCTTGTACTTACCACAGTCAACATTCCAAGACCAATCACACATCTTTGCTTCGTCATCCCAATATTCATTTTCTGGACAATTCAATAAATAGGCTTTATAATTAGAGCACTCGTAATACTTAGAGCAATCGTACGGGTACGGAAAATACTGATGTTCACCAGTGCATTCAACTTTTTGAGTCGTATGAGGTACCTCAGTGGTAGTAGGAGTAGTGGCAGTACTAGTAGAAGTTTCTTTATCTGTCGTAATTTTACGAGCTGAAACCATGTTGTATTAAAATGTTCAAATGCTCAGATATTCCTCAATTAAATATGGAGTAAGGAACTGGATAGTAGCACAAGCTGGAAAGCAGCTTTGTATACTTACCGCAGTCAACATTATCTTTGAAATCGCAAGATTTTATATCGTCATTCCAGTTCATATCCGAAGGGCAATCTTTGATTTCTAGCGTTCCGTTTTCACAAGAGTAATACTTATGACAGTTGTATGGGTATCGGTGGTAATGATGGTGACCATCAAGACATTCTACTTCGAACACCTCTATTATTTCTGATTGTATCATCTCATTATCAACGTTATTTGACAAGCCATAACATGTTACTGGAAAAAATGTATCGTTCTAATCGATTTTTCCAAAAATCAGATGAATTGAGAAGATTGAAATACTCTAAAGCAAGTAATAACAAAATTGATAGGAAATGTTTTCTCTCCATTATCATAAAAGCATAATTAATACAACCGTATATCCAGGACTATGTATTTAAGAAAAGAGTTTGAAAAAAATATAAGTTATAAACTAGGTTTGCCCCAATTATACACTATGTCACTGTATGAATTACACAGCTTACAAATTCAGAAGACTTCACTCGTGACCTTGATAATCGTAAGTTGGAAATAAGTTATCTGGCAATTCCATTATATTGAGGGTTTCTCCTAAAGGTGGCTTCCCACGGCCCGTGTTTTTGCAGGCCGGGACGCGCCAACGCACTGTGGGAAGTCGGTCACCTGAGGTGGCGCGAGAAGGTGCGACGAATCCGCGGCGAGTCGGTAACTTCATAGGCGCGAACCAAAAGCAAGTTAAAATCACCAAACCCGAGCCCCAGTAAACACAAAAATATGTGAACAGCTGATCAGTTTAGGAAAGGTACATGGGCACAAACACGCAGTGGGAAGAGTTTCGCCTGAAGTCCGCTCCGATCTACGTGGCGCCCGTTCCCCCGTCGCGGCGCGGCCTGGTCTGTAAAATTACGGGCCGTGGGAAGCCTCCTTAATGCTGGCACATGTCAAGATTTTACAGGTAATTTGCTACAAATACATACAACTTATTGGAATTTGCTTTTTGTTACGACTAATTTGAATAGAATTCAATAATAATTATAACCTGACAAGATAATTATTTTGTTAAATAAGATAAAGATAACTAACTTACTGGTTAAGAAGCTGTACGCACTAAAAAGTAAATTCATTGTATTTTAGAACCTTAACAAGTAACAGATTTAGAGATGTACATGATATCTATTAAATTAAATCAAAACACACATTTTTTGATTAGATTTATCGACTACCTAAGTTAATTGAATCAAAATACATTGTTGGACTAAACCCAGATGTTTATCAAACATTGATAAGTACTTCATAGTAATTGGAAATTTACTGGAACTTTTCCTTTCCATGCTTGAAGAATAGTATCTCCACAAACCACAAACGATCTTACATTGAGATCTACTTCAGATATTCAAAATATCAAAGTGGTAGCTCATTATTTTCTCGAACTAATCTTTCATTTATCGATAATGCCTGCCTGTTATGTATGTTATAGTTCCAGTGGTACACGAACATACTAAAAATAAGTGTAAAAAGCTGTCAATGGAATTATTGAACAATCCCACAAAAGACTTCTTGGCGAAGCCTACGTTTAGCAACAGAGCCTCAAGCCATGTGAATAGGAAGATGTTTTTTGTACGTTATACGTCATTCTCATTGTTATCTAATAATTTTTTTTCGGTCATTTTCTTATCTTGAAGTGTTCTGATTACTTATTATAGTTCTTATCATATAAATAATATTTTCATTGTTAAAATAAAAGTCTTATAAATCTTATTGATATGGATCTTCAATTGGCTGTTCAATCAAACATATATTATTGTCAATGATTCGCATGTCAATAATTCCAAGGAAACTAATTACGTAGCACCATATTTTATCAAATTTAATATTGTTGTTTTGTCTCCATTCTTATTCAATAGTTATTTATGATGCAAGTGCGTGAAGTTATACTTTTGCGCACGAGTTGCGAAAATACAAGAAACGAGCGTAGCGAGTGCCTTTTTCGCAACGAGTGCGCAAAAGTACTTCACGCACAAGTGTCATATAAAAGTTTATCTACGAGCACATGAAGAAAAAATAAAAAAAATGTGCTCTGAAGGGGTTAAAAAACATAAAAATGAATTTTCTATATACAAACATATACAAAACGAATTCTTATTATTTAAATTCACATTTACAGGAAAATGAGGACAATTATTCAAATTACTAATTGTAACATTGGGTAATTTTTTTTCTCGAAGTAACAAATATGTTTCACTAAAAAAGAGTGTTAAAATGAAAACCCCATTTAAAAAGCATTGGTCATTCACGCACGCTTTTGGGTGTTATAATGAAAGTCCCATATAAAAAGCATTGTTCATTTACGCACGCTTTTTAACGTGTGTATAATGTATGATTTCGCACATTTTTTTGGTGCGTAAATGCCCAATTTTAAAAGTGATCGCAGATAAATAATTATATTTTGAAAAGACCGCCTCCAAAATTTTGACGTCACTAGTATGAGTTGGAGCTAGTCACATATTTTGACACTTAGAAGTGTATAAAAATAAGAAGAAAGCAAACACTGTAGCACAAAAAAATTGTTGATTTTATTTTCATTGACAATGCAGTTAAATATATACTTACAGTACATCCTAATATATTGCCTGGCTTGAATATATGAGGAGGGAACAAAAAAATTGCCCATATTTTTTTTATTAGATCAGAATTTGTCTGGAAGTTATTATTTTTTCAATAATGTCGTTGAAAAGTGCTCCACTTAAATGTGCCTACACATTTTCTCTATTAAAATGAGGGCTGTATAATTTAAATAGCAACTATGTCAACATCAAAATTAAATTGAAATGGAAATTTCAGTATATTCATAATAAAAACCCACAGGAAAAAGCTAATGCAAAATTTAATTTTCATTTTAATTATGCTCATTAATTATAGTTTTGCTTTATAAATAATAAACATATTCAGCAAAAATAATATTGACTGATTCTATTTTTACATTATCCATTTTAAAATTCATAATAATATAATCAAATTAAATAAATATATTTAAATTCGCATTATTTTTCAATCAAATCTTTCTTATCGTTTTTAGCTCAAAGCATTCCATATTTAGTTATAGGTAGGTACGTGCTGGCAAAACTATAGTTTGAAGTCACGCTCACCGCGACACAAAAAGAAGATCTCAAAAGAAAATTAACGGCAAACGATAATGAGAAAGTTTTCTCCTTCTGTAAACACTCTGGTAGTGTAATTCATCTTTGCAGCATAGTCAAATCCGGCTCAAGGATTATGCATCTTTGAGACCTGAGTTTATCATAATTACACGTCAGATCGTAATATATTGAGGTCAAGCATCATTTCAACTGTCAAATGTTATTCATAAATAGAGATGAAGGAGAAATTTCAACTTTTGTTAGTCTATGTATAAGCAAGGAGTCATTATGAACGTGTACCATACGTGAGCTTCTTTCGGATGAATGTCATACGACCATTTAAGGTAGTCGTTCGATAGTCGCTGCAGAGACATGCTGCAGCTGCAGGTGGCCAAGGCAAGAGGCAAGCGATCGAGATAGGACAGGAGAAACCTAGAGGGCTCGTTCGTAGCATGCGACAGAATAACAGATCAGTACTTCTTTTGCTGTTAAGAAAGAAGAATGTAGAATGTCTGCCAATAGGAATAGAATTATCAAACGAATTTTATTAGAGGAAGATCAGCATTTAATATTATATTATTTATATAGGAAAAGCAAGAGAGCGCCAATACACTCCTTATTTGAAAAACGAAATTCAGAAGGTTATTTTAAATTGTTAATTTTACAGCACCTATAAGGCGATGAAGATTTATTCAGAAAATTTCGCAGACTGAATAAAACACAATTTTATTTTGTTTTAAGTTTAATTGAAAAAGATATGCAACCAAAAAAATTGAGAACGAAAATCACAACTGAAGAAAAACTCTTTATCACTTTAAGATCGTATAAAATTGGGTTTTGCTCAACTAAATCTATAAGTAGATCATCTTCTTCCCCTGAAAATAGTGACGACTTTGATTGCGACAGCGTATTTTTCACTATCTTATCCATTGTTCACTATTTTATCTATTGTTTGATAATAACACAACAATACACAACGATTGCTGCAGAACGACTGCCTCGTGCCTCCGGACGCAGATGCACGCCCAAGCAGCAGAGACAGGGCGAGACACCTAGTGAGCTAGTTGCTGCTGCAGCGTGCATCGAAAGGTGTATCATTAGAATTCATTAGAACAGTAGTGTTTCTGCCTCTTGCCTCGGCCGCCTGCAGCTGCAGCATGTCTCTGCAGCGACTATTGAACGACTGCCTTTAGAGTCACTTGTATATCGCCTTGGAAAAAGTTGTATCCCTAACACAATCAATGCTACTTATTGATTATATAAACACTAGCCAACTGACTCATTATAGTGGTCTAATTGGCGACTTGTTATGTATTTGTGTGTGAGAGTATAAATATTTCAAAAGAATCCTTTTTCGGTATGTCAACATTTTACAATTTTGTTTGGCATAATTTCATTTGTTTTACGATACCCCGAGGCGTGCTTCCAGCCAGATTGACGTATAAATAATGTTAAACACTAGGTTGGTATTTTAGTGTGACAGCAAGGTTGTTTTGTAAATCGAATGGGAACTGTTATTAAAAATACAGTGAATGTCTGGAATTGTTTTCTTCAACCTTGAGGAGAATCTTCCTCATTTGCGACCAGTTAGTGTGGAAAAGAGAAAATTCAATGAACTACCAAATGAAAATTATAATTTTTTTAAACTTTTTAGGTGTTTTGGACTACCAAAGTCGGCTTCACAAATATATTTTGATTTAACCAATAATGAACTGGAAAACCAATAATTTTCATTTTAGTAGATTGATGTTAATAATCTATATGGGGTACTGGACTTAACCTGACTCTTTTTAATGTCTATTGCTAAGGGCATCGATATTGGGGATAACGGGGATAATAAGGACAATTCTCTTCCCCCGTGATAAGAATGACGAATAAATAGTTGAATATTATATTTTTCAATGAAATGGGAGAAAATTTTTGTTTGATCTGTGATTTGATTATCCAAAGAAGTTTAGTATTATTTCTGATTCTAAAATACAGTGATAGATTACAAAACTATATTTTCCTATTGAGTTTCTTCATTCCATCATCAATGTTGATTTAATTTATCATTTCATGTTAGTAGATTGATGTTAATAACATATACGGGACTTCACACGACTCTCTTTCAAGTAACATACATTAAAGTTTCAAAGTGAGGGTTGAACCAAACAGTGGTAAATTTTTTTGTATAATAATTTATTTTTCAAAAAATACAAATCAAAATTCTAGTCATTCCATTATTATATTCTCAGGCGACCTGAAAAAAATTAAGCATGTTATTGATAATAAAATTCTCATTGTAGGTATTAATATTTCCAATAATACTACAATTATAATTTACAACATTGATTATTTCTACCAGTGGCGCCGTTGTTTATATTGTGTTAAGATGTGTAAAGCAGTATTTTGTTCAAAGTTGGTTTACTTCCATAATTATTTGCTAAGTGACCAGTGAAATGGGATCAAAAATATCTCTCTTCACATCGACTTTGGAAGGGGACGATATCAATAGGCATTTTTGTTTTTGTTATGTTTTCACTGCCCATGATTTTGCTAATATTATATCCAATTGGGCAATAATTTGCCAGTTCCTTGTTAGTGAATGACGTACTTTTCATAGTTATCCTTGTCATGTTCACCTACTTTTCCTATCTTTGTCAATTATAATCCAAAAAAATCAGTTTTAAATGTTCAAAATTGAAAACTACGAAAGTGAGTTCATATTTAAAAATTGGCAGTACTTACTTGCTGGAGTGCTGACCTCTGAAAAATTAAGATAAAGAGGTTCATTAGTATATATTAGCTGTTGATTATTTGCCAAAAAAAAAAAAACATAAAAAAGTGTAAAAAAATGTTGATGATATCAAATATATCAATGCATTTGTTGGTTTGTAGGATTATATAATTATTTGGCACCATAATTTTTTCCAAAACCACTTTATGTTTATTACTATATTTAAGAAAATTTTGTGAGGCTGACAACGTAACAGCAGGTGAAAGGAATAATCAACGCCAGTATTTGGCATAATATTATAACGAATAGTCGGTCAGATATTAACGCGATCCACTGTGTTAAACAAAAGTTTAAGGCAGCTAGGGTTACTAAGCATTAATTTCCTCCAGGGTGTGGTCATTTACGCACGCTTTTGGGTGTTATAATGAAAGTCCCATATAAAAAGCATTGTTCATTTACGCACGCTTTTCAACGTATGTATAATGTATGATTTCACACATCCTCTTTGGTTCGTAAATGACCAATTTCAAGGGTGGTCGTAGATAAAAGTATTATTGATATAATATCTATTTGTTAATTGAGTGAGGTTAGTTGATAAAGTGGTTTGAGTAAATTAATATTAATTTAATATTCATTTGTTTGTAGATGTGTTGGAAAATATTATTTCGCAGTATTTGAATTATTGAAAAATATATATGCACGCCACGGGACTGAAAATATGGGTCATGACCATTAGAAAATTGTTTGATTTTTTTATACAGAGTTCGGTAAAAGTCCGGGACCGAACAAATATCGAAGAAAATATAAATTTTTTGGAAAATCTTTTTATACCACAAATTTAACTCCATTCTGAACTACAATTTCAAAATATTCTGGAATATATATGGTGTTCCAATAAAGTGTGGCGTATCAAAGTTGTATTTTTTCTTATGGAACATCCTATATTTTATTGCATTTTCTGATTGCACTTAAAAAATATGATACTGTTTCATTATGGTTCCCTATATCTAAATACAGAGGGTTCCGAGTTATGCTGACTTTTTTAAAAATGTGAACATTTCGAAAAAAACTAATATCTCATTCATATAACAAATTCTAGCAAATTTTTCTTGCATCTGAACAGTTGGACATTCGTTGAATGTATTCCAGGATGGAGTACTAAATATCTCTTTACAGGGTGTTCAGAATTTTCAGCTTCACTATTAGATAATTCAATGTGCAATGTCGCGCTTATTTAAAATGGATCAATAATTCACCATGTTTAAAAAAATGTTCTCTTTCGAATGGTGTAAGCGTGTCCTATACCTAGGTATTATACTTTTCGTGAAATTTACAATTTTCTTAAATTTCATGCTAAATCGATTTTAAAACATCTGAAATTCTCTCTAAATTTCAAACTAATGATCTTGGCATAGTTGTTGTAAGAAACTTAATGGATCACTTTTAAGCCTTCAGAAAATATAGGGTTTTGCTATCCTACACCGAGTGTTTAAAAAGATATAGCCACTATCACAGAAAAATCACTATCCACTTAGAGAGATTTTATGAAATAACAAAAAAAAAGTTTATCACTTTTGTTGTTAGTTCCTTATTCATGTTGTATTTAAATGTTCTAAATAATAATAATTAAACCAATCTTCCACATAACACTCGTTTTGTGTGAAACGTTTTTGTTTCTTGTTAATTCATAAAATGTCTCTAAGTAGATAGAGATTTTTCTGTGAGAGTGGTTATGTTTTTTCAACCACTCGGTATAGGATAGCAGAACCATATATTTTTTGAAGGCTTGAAATGCGATCTATATAGTTTCTCACAACCATGCCAAGATCATTTGTTTAAAATTTAGAGAGAATTGCAGATATTTTAAAATCAATCTAGCATAAAATTTAAGAAAATTGTAAATTTCACGAAAAGTATAATACTAGGTATGGAACACGCTTACACCATTCGAAGAAGGACATTTTTTTGAATATGATGAATTATTCAAATACAGGGTGCTCCATTTAAAATAAGCCCGATACTGCACATTGAATGATCTAATAATGAAACTAAAAGTGTTCTGAACAACCATGTAAGTGAGATATTTAGTACTCAATCGTGGAATACATTCAACGAATGTCAAACTATTCAGATGGGAGAGAATATTTGCTAGAATTTGTTATATCAATAAGTTATTAATTTAAAAAAAAGTCAGCATAGCTCGGAACCCTCTGTATTTAGGTATAAGGAACCATTATGAAGGAGTATTATATTTTTTAGGGGCAATCAGAAAATGCAATAAAATAAAGGGTGTTCCATAAAAAAAATATAACTTTGATACGCCACATTTTATTGGAACACCCTGTATATTTCGAAATATTTTTAAATTATAGTTTAAAATGGAGTTAAGTTTGTGGTATAAAAAGATTTTCCAAAAAAATCATATTCTCTTCCGTCCGGTCCCAGACTTTTGCCGAACTCTGTATATTAAGCTATAATTGGGATTTATGTACTCACCACAGTCAACGTTCCATGACCAATCACATGTCTGCTCTGCATTATTCCAATATTCGCCTTCTGGACATTGCATCAATATCGCTTTATAGTTGGAGCACTCATAATACATTGAGCAATCATAAGGATATGGAAAATATTGATGCTCATAAGTACATTCAATTTTTGGAGTGGTAAGAGGCTCCGCAGTTGTAGGTTTGGGTGTGGTAGTAGAAGTTGTTGTAGGTCTAGTTGTCGTTGTTGTAGGTTTAGTTGTCGTTCTAGTAGAAGTTGTTGAAGGAACTAAAATAATGTTACTTACGTCAAATTGTGTGTTTATTAGGAAGCTTTTTTTCAATTTTTTTTTTTCATTTTCACTGCATACCCGAAATCTATATCACAGTTTTATTGGTGTAATGTTATACATACCTGTTGAACTGGTAGTGGGAGGAGATGGAATAATGTAAGCTGAAATTATTTGAAAAAATGTTAGTTTATAATCTAATATATCAAAAATTTAGATAGAGATAGATAGATAGATACATAGATAGATAGATAGTTATTAGTTAGTTTATTTCCTTTTAAAATTTTCACAATTTTATGGAAAGTGTGGGAACAATATATTAACCTGTTTACAATGATGAAATAAATATTAGTTATTCATTTATAATAAAGGCTCTGAGTTTCAAAACATTCCAAATATAGCTAGCAATTGCTTTAGCTGAATTTATTGTAATATTATTCAGTGAATCAGCTGCAACATTGATATCGGCTAGGTAATTTGAGGTGGATTGTTTCATACTACAATATATTGGACAATCAAAAAGTATGTGCTCAATCGTTTCTAACTCCTTCTGGTTACAAATAGTGCAGATTTGATTGGGGTTTATCCGATAGGTACAGCATTTGTATGTAGACTTTAAGGAGGATGTACTACATAACCGAAGTTGCGCGATAGTTCTTGTAATTTGGATGGGTATTTTAAGGCACAGGTATGTCGCGAATAGAACAATCAAGAACTAGATTTTGAACTTACAACAATCGACTGTTCCACTTTCGTCACATTTCTTCTCGTCGTCATTCCAAAGTGAGTCGTCAGGGCATGTAAGTAAATAAAGTGTGCCCTGGAAACATTCGTAGAACTTCTGGCAATCATAAGGATACAAATAATAGGCGGTCTCACCGTCGCTGCAATCTGGATCTATAAAAAAAAAAACAATAATGTTGATTTATATGATCAAAAACATATTTTATAATATTATCCACCCTCAAACTATGACAATTCGTTGAAATTAAGTCAATTCATAGTAAAGCCTGCAGCGCAGAAAAATCTGAGAACGATGAATCGATAAACATTTTTCAAAATGGGACACCTTGTATACAGGGTGATCAGTAAGTAATTGTACATAGAAGTACAGTACAATCTTAACTTCAAAATATTGCGATTTGAGCCAACTAGCCTTGATAAAATGTTGATATTAAGAGAGATACAGGGTGTTCAACATGAAATTTTAATTTTTGTTTTTCACAATAGCTTTAACGCTTTTTGACGTATATGCACAAACATTTGAGGTTGTAGAGGGCGCCACATAGGCCACGTATGCGGCATAAATGTACGCAAAACTTTTTTGCCTTTCACATTAGCGGTACTTTTGTAAGAAATAATTAAAGCCACATTTTGCCAATATTTTGAAGTGAAGATTGTACTTTACTTCTATGTACAATTACTTAAGGACCACCCTGTATTCATACTTTAATCTCTCTTTTTATCCCTGGTTCGATCCAAATCTTCATCCAAGTCCGTCATTTTAGATATTTCAACTTAATCTCAAACTACTTAAACCTTCCGTAGATTCAATCTGTTTAATGTATTCCATCCTCTATTTACTTCTCAAATTCTTACCTTTGGCTGCTTCTTTTCCTTTATTAGTAGTCTCATGAAGTGAGGAATATTATCTTATTTCTTATTTTTTTAGTTGAAATCGTCCCATGTAATGGATACCGATTCTTGGGTTGGGGTTCAAGTAGTGAGATTCAATTTTATGCAGCAGTCGTTATCTATAATTCTATCACTTATAATTGTTTTATCATCATCTTTATAAGCACTATAGACTATTTCGATTATTCACTACATTAATTTTAAATCTTGTAGTGGAAAAATAACAGAAATTTTCAGCTGGAAAGAGACTTGTACGACGTAGTTTGATAGGTCCTCCTCACTAACCAGGAATAAGGGTGGATAATGGGTGGATAATCTTCCATAATTTAGATGATATATAAAAGTAATTCACAGTATTCAGATATCAAAATGTTTATGAAACAAAATGTCATAGAATTTATAGGTTAGAATCACCAAATTATCTCTTCAAACCTCCGAATCATTGAGATTAGTGCTGAATTTGTTTTCTCACATGAACCTTCAATGAAAACATGGGAAAAAAGTTGGTAAACTTGGTTCAATGGATATCCCCGATTGGACAAACCGATCTTTATAAATCAGTTATAAATTTGATATGAATATATGAATAATTCACCATAAATAAGGAAGATCTTCGACTTACCTGGGAATGGTTTTATGTCCGCTGTAAATAACAAAAAAAATTAATATATTATAGTTGTCTAAAGTAGAACTATATATTTTTTAAAACGAATTAACCCTTGATATTGGTTAGCTTCAATCAACAATAAGTATCATGACCTCTAAGACATATAGGCAGCGAAAAGTCTTATCCGCGACATACGATTTATACAAGTACGACAAGGAAAATAGGAGAAAAACTACTTGAAAGAGAAAGAAGAGTAATAAATGAATAATAAATGATATTTTGGGTTATTCGGCTGATGCAATAGTTAATTTGTTTATGGTGGCATTTGACAATCGCCCAATTCCTGTGAATAGAACCTACTCCTATAGTGGGGATGGTCAATATGACAGGCCCAGCGCTGACTGCACACAATTATTCTTCTCTCTCTTTCAAGTAGTTTTTTTCATATTTTCCTTGCCGTACTTGTGTAAATCGTTTCGCAGCCTGTAAACAGCTATTGGGAAAATTCTTGTTAGTCGATGGGAACGTTTTAATGAGATCATAAAAATTTAGTCCTCTAAATACACTTACCGACTTAAAATTCGATCCATTCAAAACAATGATTTATTTAAAAATGCTATAACTTTCAAATGGGGAGGCTGATTTATTTGAATTTTTTAGCAACTTTTAGATAAAATACTGTAGTCTTAAGGTTATTATTCGTACATCTAAAAGTAATTTAGTTTCGCTGCATATACAGGGGAGAAGAGAATACAATTTTTTCCTCCACTTTTGACACACCCTGTAGGTTAATTCTGCTAATAGATCTGCACACAATTAACTAATAAGACTGATTTGTTTCCAACATTTTGTTTTTTCATTCACACCAATATCTTAATTTGTTTGTGAAATGTGACTGTTTAAAGAAAATGCAACATTTTAGAAATGGTCATAATTTAAATGACTGCTGTGGCCAACTCACAATATGACAACTGTCAGTAATATTCGTTAATTGGCAACTGCAGTTTAATTATCAGTATATCAACCATGATGTTATGGTTTTAACATCTACTGATGCAGCACGAGCAGCTGCTCTGGTACAAGACGGTAGGTCTCAGTATTATGCTTCTAGAATATTGGGTGTACCAAGGTGGAGCGTCCAGAGAGCTGTACAACGTTTCAATGAAACTGGTAGTTTTTCGAGACGAAGAGGATCTGGCAGACGACGTTCTACAAATATGTTCGAGATGATCGTTTTGTAACATTAAACGTTTTGCGAGAATGAAATACTACTGCTGTCATTGCTCGAAATCGTTGAGAAAAAGTACGCCAAGTAGCTGTTAACGAAATAACGATTCGAAGGCGATTACGAAAACATGGATTACGCTCCAGAACACCTGTAGCTGGTCCGGAGTTACTTAGGAATCGATTTGCCAGGGAGCATCAGCATTGGAATGTCGATGACTGGAGTAAGATTTTATTTTCTGACGAGTCAAAGGTTTGTTTACGTTCTCCAGATGGCCGTGAAAGAATATACCGAAGAAGAGGCGAAAGGTTTGACCAAGCAAATTTTTCCACAATACTCAGTTATGGAGGAGGATCGATAATGGTTTGGGGCGGCATAAGCATGGAAGCTCGTACTGATTTAGTAATTGTTGGCGGCTTAGCAATGACAGCTAACCGATATATTCGTGATGTGCTAGATCCACATGTAATTCCATCTGCACCGTTTATAGGAAACGAATTCATGTTTATGCACGACAACGCTCGACCACATATTGTATCTCAATGAACTGGCCATCACGTAGCCCAGACCTCAATCCAATTGAGCACGTCTGGGACATGATGGGCAGACGAGTTCGTAAGCGAGTTCCTTCTCCAAGTAATTTAATTTTTTTGAGAGATGCTTTGGTCCAAGAATGAGATCAGATTGACCAGATGAAGATTCGACATCTAATAGAGGGTATGCCACGACGCATTGAGGCAGTTATTCGCGCTCGTGGGAAAAATACCCGTTATTAATTTGTAATAATTATTAGTTGATTTGTTGTTTGATTTGTTCATAAAATTATGTATTACTTTGCTAAAACTAAATAAAAAAAATTAAGAATGCTGCATTTTCTTTAAATCGTCACATTTCACAAACAAATTAAGATATTGGAGTAAATAAAAAAACAAAATATTGGAAACAAATCAGTCTTCTTGATAAAGTTAATTGTGTGCAGATCTACTAGCAGAATTAACCTACAGGGTGTGTAAAAAGTAGAGGAAAACATTGTTTTCTTTTCCTCCCTGTATATCCAGCAAATACTGAATTACTTTCAGATGTCCGAATAATAATCTTAAAGCTACAGTATTTTATCTAAAAGTTGCTAAAAAATTCAAATAAATCAGCTTCCGCATTTGTAACTAAGAGCATGTTTAAATAAATCATTATTTTGAATGGATCGAATTTTAATTCGGTAAGTGTAGTTGAATACTGAATGGAATAATATCATAAAAGTATATCAAGACGTTCAATTCTATTAATTTGTCTTGATTTGAAATACTCACAGCAGTCGACACGTTCTTTAACGTCGCAAGCTCTTATATCTTCGTTCCAGTTCATATCATCGGGACAATCTAGAATTTTTAGCTCACCATCTACACAAGAGAAATACTTGTGACAGTCGTATGGATACCAGTGGTAGTGATGCTGACTATCTTTGCATTCTTCTTCATAAACCTGCACCATTTCCGAATAGCTGTTATATACGTCCTTTGCCAGTCCATAACTGGTTACTACAAAAAATTTGAAAATTAATTGTAAATTTTTAGAATAAGCGAAAGACTAACTGCCGGTGGTACCAAAATGAATGGATAAACTTGGGAGTATATTCGTATATTAAATAAAATAATGTGTGACCCACTGTATATGGTGTTATATTAAGATGAGAAGGAGAATTGAGAGACGATGGATCATTCTAAAAATCGTTACATGTTTGCTGGAATTAACGCGACCGTTGAAAAAAGGCATGAGCTATGAAATTTGATGTGTACAAAAATACGTCATATGCGAGTATAGTTAATGTCGATTTTGGGAGATCAATTTTTGATATTAGATTAGCAGACACTCAACGCATTAATCTAATGTCCAAAAACTCCGCTTGAAAGTATGTTGCAAGATGTTCAGCAAGACCAGTCTTTGGTCAGCAGCACCAGGCGGCGGATTCAATGTAGACGTCCATTTTGGATTTATTTGTAGGCCAACCCATATCCGTTACAAGTGATTATTTATGTCCCATTTTTCCACTGTTGAGGGAATTATTATTGCCATATCACAACTATTCCACTCAAGAGTTTTTTGTAGCAAACTTGAAAGCTGGGATTTATTTGGAAGATGATTGTCGTGGCAAGCTTGTATTCCTATTGTGTTGTCAAAATTTTTTAAGATTTAATAACTGATTTCCTCCACTTACTCTTACATAATTATTTTATTTACATCACTACAAGTATACTGAACGACTGACTTACTGGTCAAGAGACAGCACAAACTAAACAGCACTTTCATTTTCGTTACGACCTTTAAGAACTGTTCATAATTCAGTGATGTACACTTTTTATATCAATCATATCATTGAAAAATTGATGATAAGATTTATCGACCTCTCTCATTTCAATCGTTTCAAATATTAACTAGTATACGATTTTTATCAAAAAATCACAAGTTGTTTTGACTTAAAAGTGATAAATAACAAAGAGATTGAAAGTACAATGAAGATATCGAAATAAAACTTTCAGATTTTATTTAATTTACTCAAAATATTCCATACAGGGTTAATCGCGTTGAAATTTTCATTAAAATTACAATCTTATGTTGAAAATGAAACATACTTCAGCAGATTTTAATTCCAATTGCAAGATGGACCTTCTTACTCGCTTATCAGTAATTTTTAGATAAGAAAATTGTTCAATCTTGTCTAAAATCAATTTTTTGTATTGTCATTAAAACTGAGATAAAATTTAATGAATTAAAACGTAAAGTTCAATTTTAATTGTAATAAATAAATTAGTTTTGTGACATTTTGATGAATTATAGGTTATCTACTTTTTTTTCAAAACTTATCCTCAAGATTAATCCCTGAATTTTATATATCGTTGTATAAAAAATATTGCTTCATGATAGTGGTTGCTATGGTAAGTAAACCACCCGAAACACCTTCCCATATGACAATTTGTGTAAAGGTCATTTTAGATTAGACAGTTTCTTGTGCAATATTTAGTCCAAGTTCTGGAACCATTCAAATTGTAAAGGTCCTTTTAGATTAGACAATTTCTT
>CAJUYI010001708.1:46556-64735 GCA_910591695.1 Galerucella pusilla
AAATATGATTTCAAAGAATGGGCAGAAGAATGTCCTGTAAGCTTAATAACTTCTTGTTCACCAACTCCTTCTTTTGCTAATGCAGATATTGCAGAAGCTCTATGTGAATGATTGGTTATTTTCATTCTTTTTGTGACTATACCAATTGATTCTGCCGATATTTTCCTCCACTTTGAAATTGTATTAATTCCCAATGGTGAATTTTTGTACCATATCTCCCAATTTGGATGTTCTGTTAAAAATAATCTTGTTGTTGTTAGATAAGGATTGGATTCTCTTTTTTCAATAATAATTTTCAAAAATAAACGAACGGGACACAAATTGTTGTTAGCATTATTTCTCACCAGCCACTTACTGCCAGATAAAGCTTTTGATCCTCCTTGTGTCGTTTTGGAAAAGATTGGATTATATTCTATCCTGCCAGTAAAATTACCTTCATTATCATATTATTTTTTAAAGTAATTAATATCACAATTAGCAGCTTCATTTCCACGCCATGCTAATTCGAACGAACATAAAAGAAAAAACTTTTTTTGTAACCCATCAGGATCATCTTCAGAATAGCTTTCTACCATTTCCATTAATTCTTCTTTGGTAAACGTGTTAGAACTTTTTTTTCTGGTTACAGGTTAAGCCTGAAGCTTTTTACGTGTTGAATCCCTGGCCAATCTAGCAAATTTATAGGTAATATCTTAAAATGGATCAATTTTGATGTTAAATTCTAGAAAATATTTTTCCTGAACCATTTGAGCAGTCGTATTCCAAAGTGTTTTCACACTAGCTTCAGTATAATCAGCTCCATCTCTTTTTTTTCATGTTAAAACCATAATCTTCAAGAATTTTTGCTATAACTTGTTTAGAAGTATCCTTTTCTAACGTATAATTACGTGCGTTCAGAAACATTCTAAACTGTTCCCACGCAGACTTTTTTGTCTTCATTGTATTTTGTGGTATGATTTGCTTAATTGTACTCTCTATTTCATTTATTGAATTATTTCCAAATCTTTTATTATTCATGTTAATAATAATCAAAAATTGTCTAGTTGTAAAATTTTTGCTGTTGTGTCAGTTAGGGATAAAAATTAATTTCTACTTATTTTTTCTTGACAACGGTAGCTGGAACGCTACCGAAACGTTGAAATAAAGAATTTAAAAATATTGTGGTTTAATTTCCCAAGAAATTAAAAAAAGAATGAATAATATACCACAAGGAACATACAGAAGATATTAATAATACTTAGTTAAATTTTTGAAACGTTTTTAATAATTTTTAGACAGTTAAATGAATAAACAACTTAGTTTCCTTAGAAACCACTAACAAAGATTTTATATTGAATTTTATCACAGAGTGATAGAATTTTATACACATAGATTTGATATATTAAACATCAAAAAATTTCTGCGACAAGAAAAAAAATTGCCAGTTCAAAACCTTCAAATTTTGTCAGTTATCAATTTACTCTAGTGATTTAGTCAAAATAATACGAATCAATAAGCTTGTCAAGTTCGAATAAAGAGAATACAGTCTGTAAATACAATTTTATGGTAAGTGCGTAAAGACATGTTTTATGAGAATGGGCTTTCCATGGATTTAATGTGGTCATTACTTTGTTTTCTTTATTTCGGCTTTAACAAGCGAAAATTTATTGCATTTCAGGTGGGCTTACACCTTTTTTGTACGTGCTCTTTATACCTTGTGTTTTACGCGAAATAAGTAGAAAGAGAACTGTGCTAGAGATTTCAGCAAATCAAGCTGGTTAATAATTTATCGTGAAAATACGTTGTGAAACTGAAGTAACCTAGTAGAAAACCTTGTAAAACTCTTTTATCCACATTATATTCACTGTACATCATTATACTTAAAGAAGCACACGTAAAATGTTGAAATTATCAAATAGAAATGAGCTCCTAATAAAAGTATCACTATCCAGCTGTAATTTTACAACATGAAGTTTCGGGTTTAACTAACTGGAATTGATTATATTATATAATTTTGTGTGATAAACTTTAAAACTATCATAGTTTGTTGGAAAGTTCACTCAAACAAATTCCGTGCTGGTTGGAACAGCTAAAATTGATCACCATTCACTGAATTTGTCAGGTATAGATGATGAGAATGAAGTATTTGCCCCTTGGAATTTAATTACTGAGTTAATTTAATTGGGTATTCATAACCTGCAAGTAAAGATACAACAAAACTCACTTCAGATTCAAGGTCACAAGTTAAACTTTTTATTCACTGATTTTATTGTGTAAATTGTGAAAATAGATAAATATAACTATGAAGAAGTGTTTTTATTTCTAACTTCGACCCCATTTTGATAATTTTCGATAGAAACTGGAGTAAATTCATCTCATCTTAACACTCACTAATTGGGTGTAACTTAATATATGCTTGGGGCAAATTCATGGTGCTGGAAGCTCATCTGCTACTCCAGAAGAGTATGCCCAGCATAAAACATCCAGGTGGCTTGACGCCATGTCTGTGTCAGAGAGTGTTGTCAGACTATCATAAGCTTGAGGGTGCCACCAAGTTTGGACATCGCTGAATAATCATAATACTTTAAATGGAAGCCAACTCAGACGAGAAAAATAGAGAATCCTTTGAAGATATGACAGTACAATTTCCCCTTTATAGCTCCCATACCCCTCAGGGTTTAGAGGACGTTTAGCTCTTATCCTATATTTTTTACCGAAGAGGTTGACTGGCTCTAAGGGATGGTTCGAGTAGGTCATGTGTAGTTGTACTATGTGGGTGCTCTAGAGTTATCATGGCTGGGCTACCAGCGGTTCTTGGGGTTGTCGTTTGGTCATCCAAGGGTTGAAGGACTAACAATATTTAAGGATGTCAAAAATATAATGCAAGTAGCGTTAGGATGGAGAAGAAACTTGTATGACCTTATCTATAAAAAAATGTTCATGTTTTTCACCAAACATAGACTGCGAACACCAAAGAGAGCGCAGATATGATTTTGGAGTTGAATGTTACGTTTATTTGGGCTAAGCGCCATAGCAATATAACTTGAAAAGTGAAGGGGGAATGGATAAAGATATCTACATCTCCTACAAACCGGTATATTCTATTATTCACCCAAATTCTATGCTTTAGCAGCCCAAGACTATTAGGTGCACGAGCAAGATTAACAAACATAACTACCAAAAAACACAAAAAATAGGAAAACTCATGTGAAATGTCAAAGTCAAGTAGGTAACAGATGATGAAAATTTTAAAAATTCGTGACGTTATAAATTTTCTGCTCAATTTTTGGTGTTCACATCCATGGTTATCCGGTATGGTAGGCGAAAAATGTTCAATTTTGAATCACTTATGACGTTAAATTTTAACATTCCGCTAAATATTAGCCACATCCTTAATGATACTAATAAAATTATTTATAATTTATCAATAAATTTCCAGAGTCCATCGTTATTATCTAAATTGAGCAGAGCAGCTTCCAACATTCTGTGGCAAGTAGAGTAATTTCCGTGTCATCTTTCTCTCATACACACAACCACCAAATCATGAAAATGGAGGTATCTGAAATGGAGATTATCTCGTAGAAGTATGAGGAAGTTAAGACCATGTAGTTATCAATAATATGACGGAGTCCAGTTGAACTTGACCAGATCTAATAACTTTTTGTTTCATCAAACTTATATATAATTAATCAAGTACTGATATTTCATGCTTATTGTGTCAAGTTTTCCATTTCCAATATCACAGTCCTTTTTGCCATAAATTGTTTGTAGAGCTGCACAATTCAAAACCTCGTTTTTAACAAAACTTTCATTTCGTATCTCGGTTCGGTAAAGCTGATTTTGCTAGTAATTGGTTGGAATTAAAAAAAAACTAATATTGAAAAACTTGTTCCACGCAACGGGTTTAACATCAACAATGACCGTTCAAATTGTGTACAATGGAAATTCCACAAATAATTGCATATTCGTTAGCACTTTTATATCAGAATTTCCGGAAATATTGTTTTATTTTCACGCAAATTATTGCGTAATCAATCACACGGTATTAAGCACGAATGTAAAAGCTCCCAATTATTTACTAATATTTTTTCCATTTCCAATTACAAGTGACACGTTTGTCAACTGCATAGTCGAAAACTCGAATTGTTCAAGAGCAATGGTTTTTCAATAATCAAACAAGAAGCATTTCAAAAATCATATTTTGATACTCACGGTGTTGAATCGCTAATAATCCAGTTATATTCATAAAGCTTCATCGTATTATCACAGAGTACACCATCTAACAAGAGACGAAAGCTTTGTCGGCTCCTTTGAAGTTGGACTTAAACGGAAATACGTCGAAACTGACAGATATACTACTTGATACCACAGAGTACACCATCTAACTAAGGCAGTGACAGCCAAACCACAGAGTACTGAGTAACTGAAGGGAACGAACGAACGGAAGTGTCGACCATGTGTCGACTTGACATTAACATATATACTAATTAATTGACGCATGTGCACACAAAATTGCGATCACGAAAACGGCTTTCATTCGCCTCTTGTTAGATGGTGTACTCTGTGGTATTATTGACAAGGGAGGTGCAACAAAGTTTAATGTTTAATGTCATTCCATTTTGGCATTTCAAAAAGTCATCATTAAAATCATACAATATTTTGATATTGCAGCAGCACTGCCATACTATAAAGTTGAACTTGCTTCCGGACAAATCTAAAATCTATCATGAAGAAGAATATCGCCTGCGAAACTCTGAGGAAAATTCTGTTTCATCCTTATGGAAGGAATATTTCATACTGCTAGCGGCTTTAGAACTGAAGGAAAGTGTGGAAATCAGCGGATACGGCGGCCTGAAATTATCTGTCCGCTAGGCCTATCACACACGTTACGATATATATGCGGTCGACCCGACCACAGAATTGCCGTCGCGTTTCGGAGAACTCAAGCTACCCATAAGAAATACTGTACCATACGTACACGGGCGCTCACGGCAGTCAAAACGGGCATCTGCAGTCTACTTGCAGTCGATCTCCGCCGAGTGGTCGCTGCTGCATCCGCCGTACACGAACCACATTCTTGTGGTCGTATGAACCGCGTTGCGCCGTCGCGTTCGAAGTCATTTGTACCAAAACGAGTGCATCGACAAGTTGTTTGCAATGGAATATTTTTGATACGGATACATTGATCAGTGGTATCCAAAAATATCCATGTATATGGGATTACAAATGCGAATCCTACAGCAACAGAATTGAAAAAAACAATGCATGGGCTGACATATGCGAGAAGTTTACAGAAAATTACTTTTTTCTGCAAACGTCAAAAAAAGTAGACATTATTAACGTCAATTCATGATGTTGAAGTATGATTTCACAGACGCCACTTTTTTGTACGGCCGTGAGCGGACAAAAAAGTACTTTTTTGTACGCTGACGGCCGTACAAAAAAGTAGAATTATTAACAGGGAAAATAATTATTAGTTGAACTTTTAAACTTTATTAACGATAATAATTATTAATAGTATAATTACAGTTATTTAAGGTTGCACCGCACATATTTAATGCACTACCTGATTTATTCACTTCCAATTCAAGCGAATTTTGTGGAGAGTTGAAAGAGTTAGTTGGAATTAAATCATTCGTAGCTGCCTTAGCTATGTCAACAACGTCGGGCGGTGTACAGTTGGGTTCTGAATCCGACATAATATAATCTAAAAGAAAATTTCAGTACACTTTACTACAACAAACGAAATTTTGATGCTCAAGTACTTACCAAAAATGCACAGTCCAATTGTTGCTTTAAATCACGACTTACAATATTTCTGATATTATAAAATATTGAACTGTCAAATTTGTTTTTGACTTGGCAATCACAAAACCAGTAACCACGGAAATGTAGTGCGCAGTTTTATAATTATTATTCTCTGAATTTATCAACTTCGTTGCAATCGTTTTGAATTTTTATTCAAATATTAATTAGTTCTATAGTCTGGATGCCGTTTGCGGAAAAAATAGCATGTTTGATTCGGAGCAAAAGCACTTTTTGTGCCTCGTCTGAAATTGTCGGCCTCACTAATGTTCGGCCATCAAACATTCAAACTCGCCACAAAAAGTTATACTTTTACTCCTAATAAAACAATATACTATTTCTCATATTGGTGTCACAACGTTCAATTTTTGGTTCCAAAATTCTGAGCAATTCATCAAATGAACAGATTGACATTCTAAGTAATTATAAACTTTGTCATCCTGCCGGAGTTTGCCAAATAAATTATAAAAGTCTCCTTCCCGTCTTCGCGCAACCAAAAGTGGATGTATCCAAAGCGATCGTGCCTTCCTACGTCTTCTTCTTCTCCTTCTTAACATAAAAAGTAGTCATGCTTTTTCTTCGGAATCCATATGGACTCTGGCAGGTAATACCACAAAATATAGGATATATATCAACACCCTGTGATGTGGTTGCAGTCGCTTCAACTACACGTGCGGTTCATATGACCGCAAGTCGACCACAAAAATGTCGCTGATTCAACCACAAGGTGCAGTTGACGTGACCACAATGTGACTGCAAATATGTGGT
This sequence comes from Galerucella pusilla, assembly GCA_910591695.1. Classification (NCBI taxonomy): domain Eukaryota; kingdom Metazoa; phylum Arthropoda; class Insecta; order Coleoptera; family Chrysomelidae; genus Galerucella; species Galerucella pusilla. Next base: position 53,109 of record CAJUYI010001708.1, read on the forward strand.
CCGTGTACGGCCGCTCTAACTTAAGAGGTAATTGCACAAGTCAAGCTAGAGTTAGCACGGTGAACTGGATGATTCTAACCCAGTCTAGAGATGGCGAGAGTACAAGAAGTAGATATGTGTGCCTAAGTGACACATACTAGCTCAGATCTACACACCTAAGCAGATGAAAATAATTCTTCTCTGGTGGTTTATAGAGGATGTCCTACACCCTCCGGTCTTTCTGTTCAAGTGAACATTCCCGGAAAGTGTGTGCTGAACCTTCAGTAATACATATTAGGGATGATAAACTTTGTGTGCCATATTACCGAGACCTAATTTATGTGTCCATTAATTTTAGAAATAGTGGAAGTTAATAAAATGATAACCAAATGAACAGTGAAATAAATCGGTCTCTGTGACCTATGACGATTAATTTTTCGCAGTAATTATAGATAGAGGTTATTAATGATTTATTATTCAGAGGCAGATGGACATTATTATTGATCATTATTTACAAGAAGTGACTATGATGTCTACATACAGTGTGGAGAATTAAATCTATAGCGAATAAATGATAATAATAATTCATAATAATTCCGAGCACAACCAAACACCTATAAATCTGAAGTTAACACCGAATATTTAAATCACTCGCCTACGGGTGGAATGTAATTCATAATATTTCCGTTTAACTTTGAACAGAAATCATATTCTTCGAAAGTAAGCTCAGATTTATAAAGGAAAAGCTATTTTATTCAGCTTGCACGCAATGAAAGATGTGCATCTGGAAAATCCAGGTATTACTTTAAAAAAAGTCCAATTTCAGGTTATTCAGGTGTCAAATTAACAGATTTGTTTGAGGGAACGTCCGAGACACAGAAAACTTGTCTCTGCTGTAGGTACAATTTTGCGTAGAGTGAAATAGGTAAAATCGATTACATCGTAAACGAAAAGGAACTTATAGAAATCTCCCTAGTATCTACTATTCACCAATCAGATATCTCCGAAAATGATGTACAGGGTATTAGCTTTTCAGCTTCATTATACATTTGTGAATATTTACACTTGTCGGTGATTTCAATTGATCATCTTTCCAGAGAGAAAATGGAGGTTCGTTGTCATCTTTCCAAAGCATGACAATGTATATCTCGGTGAACCGAGATATTAAAATGGTATCGATCCCGAAATTGGAAGAAGTATTTCTACGGTGTCTCAGTGAATATAGTTATTGTGCGATGCATTAAAAACATGCATCAAATACGTTTTTCCCGAAAGAAATTATTGATAGATCAAAAAGGTGAACCGTGATTTGCGTAATAGCTCAGTTCTGTGTTTATTTATATAAAAATATTCATTAACTCGATCTTCACTACCACTTTTTGTGTTTGTTGTTTTATTTCTCAAAAGCAGCAAGTTAGTTGCTGATTCTTTTGGGATCAAAACTTTTGTTGACTTTTCGTTTGTGCTTTACCCCTGAAATGTTATTGAAGAATAATTTTCTGTATACTCCCCTATCCTAAAACTATTCACAAATTTGACATAAGCTACTTATTATAACCAAACATTTTTTCACACTATGCGACATTTGGTGACTATTGGGCGGAGTAGAATTCAATGACACCTCTGGCGGAAAAAATTTTAACTGTCGCAACAAGTAAAATAATTCGTTTCGCATTGTTTTTGTGTTTTGAACTCAACTCATCTCAACTCATCATTTCTAAGGTGATATTCTAATATAATCAGAGATATTATGGAATAGGTTATGTTATTCTATTTTTTGTTTCCATTGCAAATCAAAGAGAAAATAAGTCGGTATGAAAGATTTAAAATATCACTCAAAACAAACGTACCTTCCCTGCACCTTTTGTAGATATTACTATATCAAAAATAAAATACACGAAATCAGACCTAAAACTAAACAGTTAATTGAACACTTGTTGTACTTTTCACAAATATCAACCGTACCTATTACTCCAAAAATAAAAATATTATGAGTCAAAATTCAGTTTAACACCACAAAATACTAAAGCACAATCAAAGAAAAAGCAAAAGTTTTACAAAACACACACTGAAAATAACTAAAACAGCAAAATAAAACCACTTAAATATCAAAGGGCTTATACGGCAGCCGATTTGTTTTACTTGTTGCTAATATGACATTGACATTTCAGAGCGCCATCTATCGAATTCTAATTTTCCCAATTTTCGCCAATGATAATTTGATACGTAGACGTAGACATCCCTTGTTTTCTCATCGGCCACGACAACTGCGAGCAGCTCAATAGATACATTGTAATTGTCAATTTTTCAGATCTCGGAACTGTTTGAAAAATATCGCGAACTACAGAGCGGCTCCAAAAATCGTTCACAGTACATGGTTGCTGGTTTGTACAACAAAAGACAAATCAACCCAAAAAAAATCGCGTCTCAGGGTTGTCTCTGAATACCTGTCAGCTGAATGAAGTGTCAAAGTGGATTTTGTTTATTTCAAACTTCTTTTAGACCATTCACATCACGTGACCTAATATGCCTGTCCAGCCAGCAACTGGTCAGTTTCCTATTGTCTATTCAATGGTAAACAGTGCTCTAAAATTTCTGTTTTCGACGTTCGACCTTTTATTTCTTTGAAAACCTTTATCAAGCTTTAACCTCCATTTGAATTATTTTCAAACATTCCACTCATGAAACATCCCGCTTTAAATTTTAACTTAAAGCGGTAATGTTTCAGCGTAATACTGTGTGCGGCAGTTAACTAGTTCTTAAATAAACGCTAATGGATAATTTAGTGGAGGTTAAAATATTAAGTGCTCGGTATGCCTCAAATAATATTAAAGGTTACGCCTAAATAGTCAGTTCTACAAACGCTTTTAATATTATTATAAAGTCTAAGTAGATAATATAGTCGCTTTAAACGTTACCCTTCAAAAGCGCTGTTTGTTTGGATGATTAGACATTCACTATGAACATTTTACTGAGTATATAGAAGTTTAAGTAACGTTAATTGAAAATTTTCGAGTTAATTACGAATTAATTCCAAGTCCAAGCAACAACTTAAGTCGAAGCTGAGAAACAGTTTTAAAAGTTGGTGATTTCTAATGTGCTTCTTACTATTTTGTCACCTCGTATCTTTGTCGTCCGCGTCGCCATTGGAAAAGTGACAATTGAAAATACTTATATCTTTTCCGATACATTTTTTGATGGGAGTATAGAGTACGAAGGTAGTGAGCTAGACCTATAGACGTACTCACCTTTGATATCTCTAAATTTTTATTTTGGTATACAAGGGTCTTCTGATGCGATCCAGAATAATAATGAACTTTGTTATTTCAAATGGACCACCCTGTATATTATAACTTCGGCGGAGATAATGTAAATGTAATTGTTGCCCCGAAATTATGGCATTTAGACATGGAAAACCTCAGAAAAATAAACAGCATTCCGTAAGGATTAAGAAAGAAGTTTGTCCACTGTGTCGTTAAAATGATTTACAACACTATAATCCCCACTCCTTAGAAAGAGAGTATAACTCCCGAAACCTGCAAATTTTGATGAAAATTGTTATTTTAAAGCATCTACTGAGCCCATTATTCAAAATCTTTAGTTCAAGTAATTCTATTATATATCAGACGTTGTATTTAAATGTAGACAGTGGCTTAGAGACTCTAGAAACAAGTGAAACAATCCCGAACAAAATTGTTGTCCTTATCAAAAGCCTTGAATTATTTTGGGTGAAATAGATTGGAGTCACACACAAAAGGACTTTAAGGATGGAGTGTGTTGACGCTTAGATAGCCTAGGCTCCATAGCAATTTAATATGATCCTTCTTAATCCACACATTCTAATTTTCCAAATTTTGTTTATCTTAATCCAAAAAATGTGCACATATTCAACTAAGATTATTTAGCTCAGTTTTTTTGTTGGTACATCGATTTTCTTGAGCTGTTTTTAAAGAGATGGAATATGGGTTGAAAGCGTATTTGTCATATAAAATTTATTCTCATATAATTTGTCATATAAAATTTATTCTCATATAAAACATGCTAATTTTTTATTTCAGTTCGATTATGTGAACCAACGACATCAGCCCCTAGATCTAGACTGAAGATGTTCTAGGAAGTCCAGTAGAAGCAAAGTGATGCACTACCATCCGTCGTATATCATCAGATCATGCTTTCCATATGCCATACCAGGCATAGATCCATCACAATTTATTTAATTATTTCACTATTGGTAATACCCACTAATTGCGGACCTCGCTACAGTTCCCGAATTGTCGACATTCAGACTGGAGCCATCAGGGGAATTATTTTGGAACTGAACTCTAGGCACCTGGAACCTGTTGAAGTGAGTTTTCAATTCGATTCATCCATATATTTATATCTTTATTTCAAATTATATCTAAGTGAAGCTACAATAACATGCTTGTTACAGGTTTTTCGGGGAGTGCCATACGCAGCACCTCCAGTAGGTCCACTTAGATTTCGTCCACCTCAGGCACCTCTAACCTGGCCAGGAACAAGACTCGCTGATACTTTTGGAGCAGTGTGTCCGCAAAAATATCCCGATATCAGCAACCGGACTGCAGCATTGCATTTCATGCCCAAGGGACGATATCAGTATCTCAAAAAATTGGTTCCTCTACTAGTCAACCAGTCTGAAGATTGCCTGTTTCTGAATATTTACGTTCCTGGAAGCGGTAAGTGTTTTGATATTTTTTGTATTGTTTCTCGAAAGTATAATTGAGATGAATGCGACAATATATTGGAGATAGGAAGTTCTTTTAGTCAGTCAGCAAATATGCGTTGATAAATTAAGTGTGTTAATATATGGATTGAAATTAGTCGCTTGGCCTAATAACTGTGTCAAAAGTTTCTTACGTATAAAGACCAATATTAAGACATGTCACTTTCGGATATAAAGTACCATTAATTCACTAACTACACTGGTTGTTTTTGAAGTTATAATAAAAGTTTGATTTTTCCTGGTATCCAACCAAATGCTCTCTAATTGTAGTTTAGCCACAGATTATGAAGAGAACAGATACGAAATCTGGACAGAGAACAGTAAAAAGAGAGAAAGATGGGTGGACATATCCATTTGAATGCCCATCGTCTTATGTCGACTCCGTTCGGGCTGCTTCGCGACATTTGTCAACAGGGTTGTCAATTTGCATAATATTTCCTTCAATTTTCATCCTCATCAAAATAGAGCTTCAACCTAATATTTAAGTTCATGTATTCCATTGTTTCAGTAGCGTTTTTAATCATAATATTACAAGGAATATTTCAATGAAATTAATTTGTAAGCTCGGTCAGCATATTCCACAAAAATCTTCCAAATAAAATGTATATTTGTTTTGTACACGAATAAACTCACAGATCCTTACAATCTGTTAACGAACTGCTTCCAAGGAAAGTTATAACTGTTATTTAAGCGAATACGTAATTATAAAAGCTTTTACTAGTGGTTTCAAAACATGTATTTAAATTCACCTAAAAGCCCACGAAGCCATTATGTATAACGTTTGTTTTGGCATCAGACGGAAGATGAAACAGGTTGATAAAAACTATGGTGTGAACCATTTATTACATGTAATCTATTAGCTAATTTTCAGTTCAAATATTTTCATTTATCAGTAATATGTCTACAATTCTATATCGTATTTATAGCAAAGCCATTTGAATCTTTATACTGTGAAAACCTTGAACAGCTATAAGACACAAGAAAAGTCAATAACGATGACAACCTTATTGCCTGTTTTTGGCCAGTAGGCTGCACTAAGTACCTTTTCCCATTTTCAAACTTTTCCTACGACTGCATTTTGGAATACCGCATGACTTAGCTCCTTCAGAATTACCAGCGAATTCCTCCTTGCTCTGACACTCACAACAAAGTTACTTTGTTTCGTCTAGCAAGTTGCTCAAGGAGTTATTCTAGACTGTTTCTGACTCATGATTCCAGAGCTTTGAAACTATCGATTTGTTAAATAATAGAACACACTTTTCACACCTAAACATTTGAAATGTTTTGTTTTTCAATATTATGTACCCTGAACTTAAAGTAACCAGAGGCAGAGGTCCGGAATTTCCACTAAAATAGGTACATATATCTTCATTATTTCTCGATAGTTATCTACGAGCCTTATATGGGATTTAGAGACCCTTGTGCCTAATACTTCATTGTCTTGATGATAATAACTCATGAAAAGCACCACTGTCTCCATTTGATAATATAATTTTTGACCCATATCATGTAATACATGTCAAGTGCTGTAAAATTGTTTTCAGCTTAAAGTGCCAAAACAATTATATAGAGCTCTGACATGGGTTTTGACACGATTCTAAGGGCAACATATATTTTAAACAAAAGGGACTAATCGATGTAATAATTCAGTTTTAATTTAGCTTGAATAGTGGAATTTGTTAAGGGTAATTACATATTCTATAACACTTTTCATCTCATTAAGGTGATGTGAGTGAGCTAAATATTAGTTAAAAGTGAATATAGGGATCATAATAAGGGTCACCAATCCAATCTCCATGAGAAGGAGGATAATTCAACCATTGATATACGTTGCAAGTGAAACTTTTCTTCTAATTTGTAATATGACCATAATATGGTCGGTATATATAGCTTAGATATTTATTAAATACTGTTAAAAATAAGGACAGGTACAATAGAACACGAATGAAAGTACAAGAACCACTTTTTGTTCAGTTCCATTTCAAAACTAATAAAATAAGATCAATATGGAGATTATGTGATTGTAGGAGCTCCTCTGTTTTTGTAGAGTTCCTTGTCTAGACTAGTTCTTATTACTAGCCTGTAGCTTGGAGCTTGGATAGTTGGAAAATTTTCAATAGAATAGCAGTAAAATTAAGACCTTGGAGCGAATGAACTGATCTGGTATACAGACGGATCAAAAAAAGAGCTCGGCACCGGAGCGGGAATATACAGCAAGTCGAGCAAATATGAAGGAATCGTCTCGCTAGGAAAATACGACTCGGTATTTCAAACAGAGATATATGCAATACTTGCATGTGCAAGGACAAATAATATGAGAGCCTACAACAACAGGCAGATCAGGATCTACAGTGACAGTCAAGCTGCCCTCAAAGCACTTCAGAGCTATAGAGTGACATCTCGGCTAGTATGGGAATGCGGCGGAAAACTTAGAAGACTGGCGACTCGGAAGAGTGTAACACTGGAGAGGGTCCCAGGTCACAAAGGAATCGCAGGCAATGAAAAAGCTGACGAACTCGCAAGAGCAGGATTGTGAACGGACCCGAACCTGCTGTGGGCATCCCCAGATGCCTAACGAGGTCATGGTTGAAAGGGTGGTTGAAAGAACAACACAATAAACACTGGAAGAATATGCCCAGGTAAATACATGGGAAGAAATTGATAAAAGAACCATAAGAAAAAGTAGCGAAAGAACTGCTCTCAATGAGCAGGAACAAACGTACGCACCATAACGGGGCTACTTACGGGACATTTTCCCACAAAGGAGCACCTAAACAAAATAGGGCTGTATTACGGAGACCTTACATGCAGAAGATGCAAAAAGGATACCGAAACAGCTCTGCATATACTATGCAACTGTGAGTCGCTGGACCACAGAAGGCAGAAACTATATGGGAGAACCCAAATGACTCCAGAAGACTTCTACAACCAACCAGCAAAGAACCTGTATGAGCTAATACAGGGAACGGATTGGCTGAATAGGTTGTAGTCAGAACACGCCCAGGAGGTTGAGGTGGTGCCGGCGAAAAGACGGCTTCTTAAAAAAAAAGACCTTGGTGATGTGAACGCACCTATAGTATCTCATGCCCCCTGTATAAACGAATCAGGTGTCTTTTAACGACCGCTTCTCAGTATGTCTTCATCAGCGCTACATAAAAGTGACTACAAGGAACAAACCCATTGTCTATGTGAATTGCCTTGCGTCAACCCCTACTCCGCGGCCGGCTGTAACGCTGTAACACGACATGTAATAATTTCACTTTGATAAAATATTGTAAATATCCCCTGTCGGTTGAAGTCGGTGTGATTTTTTATTATTTACTTTATTCAAAAATTATTTAATATTAAAAATTTGCTTTGCTTGGCTCTTGTACTTGTGGAATCCCGGGTCCCGGTAGAAAAAACCCCGAGCTGAAAAATACCCTAGACTGCACTTGAAATTTTAAGCGCACAAAGGTGTGTACTTTTAATTAAATCTTCACTTTTTATATTCGGTCTTTGTAGGGCCTTTTCCCATGTTAGAGATATTTTTTAATCTAAAAGAACGTTAAATTGTGGGAATAATCATTTTTTTTAGTTTCGTCGGGGAATTTTTTTCACTCCTGTTATTTTCATTTTTAATTTTGCTGAAATGTAGCTCAGGTTATATAAAGTGGTATGATAATTGGTATTATAACTGCTTCCGACCATTGTTTGGGCAGCAATGTCCAGATCTGGGATGTTAATTGATAAAGAGGTCGTCCCCATCTTTTATTAGCTCTGCAATTATTCCATGTTCACCACTAAAGTTATTACTTTCCAGTTCTTTTAATATTTGTCTTACTTCTTTTCTGCTCCGTATTGCTGTGTGCTCATCTTATTCGGTTGACACTGTGTTGGCAGTGCACCTGCCTTGCGAATCTGTGTTTAGGTTGTACTAGACGATAAAAATAAATAACATGAAAGGTATATTCCCGAGGCTATTTGTGAAGGGACAGGCTCAAGCATATATTCTAGATTCAGAGGTCCTCCATAGATCTGATGAGTGCAGTGAAATTGTTTTTTTCTACAATCACATTGAAAAGTAGGCTTGTTCGCTTGCCATTGACAACGAAAAGTTGAAGTTTCTTGAGGAGAGTTACTTTACGCTCGCCGAGCGTAAAATATTGCAAAACGCTCGTTGCCCAATAATTGTATTGACAGTGACAGTGACAGTGACATCATAGAGCAACCTGGCTAGGGAGTGTTTTCGTCTTCTGAAAATCTTTCGCGATCTAATAAATCGCTGTTTTGCTAAGTTTCTAATAGGCTCCCATACACGAAGCGATATTTTGCGCGACATGGTATGTGACAGACAGTGTCTGTTTAATTTGACATATTGGGAACGCACGTTAGTGCTGAACGACGAATCTGGTCGGTGAAATACGTCATCGGTGAAGGATCAAGTCGTTACAAGTCAAATTTTGTACTTGCAACTAACGAAAGGATCCAGTCGTTGAGCTCGTCTGTTGGTTTGAATTTTGGGGTGCAATGGAGTGGACAAAAGAAATAGTAGCAGAGTTTATAGAATTATATAGGGAAAGGCCATTTTGTGGAAAATTTAAGATCCTGATTACATAAATAAGAATTTAAAATGAGAAGCATACGAAGATTTGATACAATTTTTAAAAAGCAAACATTATAATGATGTAACTGTGAAAGATGTGAAAACAAAGATCCAAAATATGAGAAATGCTTGACCCATTTTGTTTTTTTCTTTCTTCTATTATCCTTTTGACAGATTTTTAAAATACCTAAACCCATGAGAGCAATTTTTTTGTCCATTTTGTACAAAAAAGATTACACCGACTGACGAGGTATTTTAGACCAGCTTAAAATACGGAGTCGCGCGACCCAGTATGTCGAATTTTCAAATATCTACCAACTAATTTGAAGACAGCGTATGTGCAGGATCCGATCCTTTGACAATTCGCGGACTAAGTATGGTCGTGTGTGGACACGACAAATCAGATCGCTTACAGACCAAGTCGACGGTCTTGGTATATCAGGGGTGCGATTTTCGAAACCATTCGGGAGTAAATCGTATACGAAAAATGGACATTTTCGTATGAAATTTAAATAAGGCACAAAAAAACAATAAAAATTAATACGGTCACTTCGCGTTCACACTAATTAATTATTTAAAACATTAGCTGCCCATAGACGAAACGATCTGGTCGGCCGATGGTGTCGACCGACCAGGGGTGCGATTTTCGAGTTCACACGAATGTTATTCGTGTACGGTTATTTCCACATGAATTTCTTCGTATACGGTGCTAAATGTGTATTTTTCAACACCATTCGAATAAACTTTCGTATACGAAGAATTTAGCAACCGGCAACACCGCATAATCGTATGGTCTTGTCATTTGTGACATGTGAGGATCAAAGAATATACCTTGTCTATGCAGCTCTAATAGTTCTATGCAAAGAATATACCAACTACTCATAAAATACTTCAACCTAGAATTGTAACTGGGATTGGAGAGAATGTTTTAAGTTACGATGCGGCCAAACTGCAGAGGGCACTGATTATCAACAATCGTAATGTCAAGATGTCAAAATGGAAGGAAAAATAAACAAACCATGTAAAAAACTTTGTTGTGCTCCGTTTTGCTTAACATCGGTTTCCAAAACGTGAACCTGAAGTATTTGACTGAGAAATATTAATAATGTGAAGTTACACTGCATGCCTTCAAAACAATATACCAAAATTCCCGTGTTTGTGTTAGACACTTTAGTGATGACTGTAAAGCACCAGGAAAGAGAGGCTGAAAAGAAAAGCTGTTCTTACTTTATTCATTCCAGGTAATTACTAAATTTAATATTATGAGCAAGTCTATAGGTTAATTGATAATTAGGATTCTCCTTTTATGGTGTCAAAAAGTAACCTAATACTATTTGAAGAGGAGATGATATGAAATTTCCAAAATTCATGAATACTAACAAGGATTCAACATTTGTTGATCCAATAATGAAAGTAGCTATATAAAATTTTGTTCTAAAAACGCTTTCAAAGGAGAAGACACTATAGAATATAGAAATGAGTATCGGTACTTCATACGTAACCCTCCTTGTTGGATTGTTTAGAACTAGATGCTAGACCATATGGATAAAATAATAACACAAAATACTTATATTTTAGGAATGAAAATAGCAGAATATTGGGAAATAATCTAGTTAGGTAGTATGTTGTGTGTTATGTATAGGTATATGTGTTAAAAATGTTGTTATCACTAAATAAATATTTAATTCCCCAAAGTCTTTTTATTCAAAGTATTCGTCGTTCACCATATACTTTTTCCTAGACAAGTTTTTTATAAATAAATTGACTTTTTACCAAAAGAACACAAAATGCAGCTTTTATGAAAACATATAAATTATAACTGATAGTATTTCACCAAATCTTGCATCAACAAGAGTTTGCCAAATATTCTCTTATGTTCAGCTCTGATGCAAGATTTGGCGAAATATTATCAGTTATAATTTATATATTTTTACAAGCAGCTGAATTTTGTGTTCTTTAGGTAAACAGTCGATTTATTTCTTAAAAAGATAAAATTATCCATCAACTTGATATTTGAAATTCCCGCTGAATTTAATAGTTCATGCGGCCAAACTTCAGATGGCGGTTAAAACAGTAGTCACTGCTGACAACATAGGAGTTACAATTCTAGGTTGAAGTATTTTATGCAACTACTGTATCAAGTGTGGTAAGCCCAAACTGACATTTGATATTACTTATTTAGCATTTTTCCTTTATCATTGTTTGTTGTTAAAAAATGGGAGATTCAAGTTTTCTATCTATGCTCAAGGCTGAGATTCTTGTTGAAGCAGAAAGATGAGGCTCAAATATGTTTATTACTTCAAAAGCGACAGGTTTTGT
>CAJUYI010001709.1:0-32361 GCA_910591695.1 Galerucella pusilla
GTCAATTACTATTAAATTCGCGCTTCGGGATTCGAGCTTTGATTATGTAGTCTACTATAAATTTAACATCAACTAGTTCATGTATACCAATTAAAAACAATAATATCACCTTTGATTCTATAATGAAAGCTCGACTCTCCAAAGCATAGTTGGCAAGTGGATGTTCAATTTACAACTCAAAATAGTTCCGGACGTGTGTATATGACACTGCAGTGTTTGCCGTCACTTCATTACAATATCAAGAGGGATTAAAAATGTTGATTATTTGATCACCAACTGAATATTTGAGGTGATGTGCTCACACAAACTGCACAAAACTAAAGCAATATTAAAAATGGGAGCTTGAGAGCTATCAAACCAAGTGAGTGGATTCCAATAAACATAACACCACATAAAATGTATATTCAGCGAATCCCAAAACGCTCAAACTGTAAGTTATTGCTTAATATTAAATTAACCTTGACAACTACCTAGCGTTTATACACCCTCAGGGATAAATTCTACTTACTCGATGTTGCGGAAGTTACTTCTTAAGGAAAGTTCCAATTCTGGAAGATGATTAAGTTGAATGTTCTCTTCTTCAAGACCTGACCTAGTTTACTTTTATTCGTTGGTGAATAAATGAAGTCAACGGAGATAAATGAAATTTGAACTAAGTTTGTATATTGTACTTATTTTAATAAATTGTTGGAAAATATTGACCCAACAAATTCAACCACTGCTTGATTGAAGTTATAAGACAGTTTGTAGAGTGTATGAAACCAAAATCCTATTCAGCCGGTAGTTTGGTGTTGGGAATTTTCACAGCTGATGTGGTAAACATGTCAGTGCCCGCAATAATATGAAATGGCGACTGCCTTATATCTTATTGTATCTGGAAGACTATATCTGCGAATAAACTTCCGGCAAAATGTTTTTTTTGTATATTAAACATACTATGAAACTAATATACAGGAGGAAAATATTGATGGTTGTCCATTTGCTTCATTTTACAGGCGTATAATTCAGTTTACATATAAAATTTTTGAATAGCAAGATTTTAATTCTTTCTTACATTCCAAATTTGCAGTGGAATTTTTCTGATAATTAAGAAGAATAATGCGAAAAATTCATAGAGCTAAAGAGCTGAAGGAAAAACTGAGAAATAAACATTCTCCAGTGAAGTGGAAAGCAGTTAAACAATCTAAAAAAGATATTTGCTCTTGATAATGATTTATAATGTTTATTGTTCACTCAAATGACAAAATGCCTACATATTTTTCAAAATTATAACTCTTCCTACTGCTTCGACGTAATTGGGTGGAAATTATCTTACATATGAAGGTTTTTTTTTAAGAAGCCGTCCCTTCGCCGGCACCACCTCAGCCTCCTGGGCTTATTGTGGATACTCCTGGTGTTCTGACTAATGCCTATTCAGCCAATCCGTTCCCTGTATTAGTTCATACAGGTTTTTCGCTGGTTGGTTGTAGAAGTCTTCTGGAGTCATTTGGGGTCTACCATACAGTTTCTGCTTCCTGTGGTCCAGCGTCTCCCAGTTGCATAGTATATGCAAAGCCCTATTTTGTTTAGGTGCTCCTTTGTGGGAAAGTAGCCCCGTTATAGTGCGTAGTTTGTTCCTGCTCATTGAGAGCAGTTCTTTCGCTCCTTTTTCTGATGGTTCTTCTATGAATTTCTTCCGATGTATTTGCCTGGGCGTATTCTTCCAGTGTTTATTGTGTTGTTCTTCGACCCACTCTTTCAACCATGACCTAGTTAGGCATCTGGGGATACCCACAGCTGGTTCGGGTCCATTCATCAGGGTTGAAGATCTTGCTCTTACGAGCTCGTCAGCTTTTTCATTGCCAGCGGTTCCTTTGTGACCTGGAACCCACTCCAGTGTTACACTGTTCCGAGTCTAGATTCTTCGCCGCATTCCCATACCAGCCGAGATGTTACCCCAGAGCTCTGAAGTGCTTTAACAGCAGCTTGACTGTCACTGCAGATCCTGATCTGCCTGTTGTAGGCTCTATTATTTGCCCTTGCACATGCAAGTATTGCATAGACCTCTGCTTGAAATAGTGAGGCGTAGCTTCCTTCATATTTGCTCGACTTGCTGTATATGCCCGCTCCGGTGCCGAGCTCACTCTTTGATCCGTCTGTGTACCAGATCTGTTCCTCTGCTATACTGAGTGATGGTGCGTAAAGGTTAGTAAAAAGCCCTTTGAATAAAAAATGTAATAAATCTCAACCTTATTGATTGCCTTTTTGCTGTTACTGCTTTTGACCCACTTGCTTATTTCCTTCTCTTATAGACACAATATGGGGATTGCTTTATCGCAATTGAAAATCAGATATGCCGTGAAATTCTCCAAATCAAGAGCTCTCCAATTTTCATGAAAATATTTCACAGTGGTTTTGTTGAATTCAGTTAGCCGTGATATGGAAATTTTTTTTCTGGATTCCGAACGCTAAGATTTTTTATGTATTCGCATAAAACTGTTGAACCAGTTTCCACCAGCTGCTTTTTCATTTCATTTTCTACTCTGGTTCACTATAAAGTTCATTTTTTATTTCCACTTCTGGATTATTTTTGTGAAAATGATAAAATTGGAATAATATCAATAATTCACGTTACTGTGAATTGATTGATAATTCGAACACTGATTTACAATTTAACAATCACGATTCAAATTATCGAAAAGTGTGTTTGTTCTTACTATTAATTAACAAACCTATATCAACAGGCTTAGACAAATCTTATTGGTGGTACATATGCAAATTCCAGTATCAAATCTCAAGGGTAGTTATTGTAGCTATTATGTAAACGGTAATGTATATTCCAGAAATGATACATACCAAACATTCGTTAACGTGTATCAACACTGTATTTGCAAGCACTAATTACGGATGTATGTTAACATGCTCAACAATGTTTGGATCGAGTGTACACGATATAATAGTCCAAATCTTGATAGTAGAGAAGAAGAAGAAGAGAGTAGATAAAGACTTGTTCAGGGCCCGTATTCCTAAGGGACTAGTGAGAATCTCACAATGAGATCGATGCATTACGGGTTGCCTGAAGCGAGAGAGATTCATTCTCTCATGGAAAAGAACACATCCAAGGTGTGAAGATTACGTTGAAGGAGTTATTCCCAGCTATAAGTACTTTTAAGGAGTTTCAGATGAATTTTAGAATATTTATAACTAGCATAGGTCTAACATAAGTGAATCTGGCGCCAAGTGTTTTAAACAAAAACAATTTAAAAACCATTCAGGCACGCCAATCTACCACAAATAAGCTTAATAATATTTTAAATTTGAATAGTAGAAGGAAATTAATTTATTTATAAATCAAAAATTCAATAAACAATCATAGTCATGCATACCAATCTAAATTTTAACCATAAAATATTCAAACCAAACTGACAGGTGCGATATCAACCGAGTCGGAACTGGTGTAGTGTAAGCGTCGCTCTAAGGAGTTCTTGGACTGTGGGGGAGTACACAACAAGAAGACGCTTAAGAGTTCTCGGACGCAAAAATAAGTGAATTTCATACTAGTGCAATGTTCTCGAACTTAGCCCAGGTGAGGGAGTTGAGCTACCTTTTCAAGCTCTACTTAAATTTCACGCTAACGAAACGTCAAGACGGTAATTGGTAGAGCACGAGAGGAGTTTTTTTTCCTTTAAAAGAAGAGCTCACTGGTTTAAGCTGCGCACAATAGAATATTATACACCAAAGTGGTGGAGACTATTATTATTGACCGAGAACCAAAAGTATCTCGCGAGGGGCTTTGCCTCGAGCGGAATAAGGTGCGAGGAGTCCTATAAATGTCTTCACCACCATGGTGTATAAACGATTCTTCCCACTACTAGCCAAATTTAAGACAAAAGTTAAAAATAATTCACAAACGCAACACGAGAAGCGTTTACTCCGTCTTAAGAGTGACAATCACAGTTTTCGATATATTATAAGCGTTTTCGATTATTTACTTTTGGCTGCTAGTAGCAGCTCGTAGTGACTGAATTCCGTTCGTTTATTACCGGGCGTGACGCCTAGTCTTACCTTCCCCTTGTCCCTCAAGCACATACCGAAAAGTATGAGCTTCAAGCCACGGACAGTAAATATTTGACGTTTGTGCGATTGACGTTTATTTAAAGGTTAAGATTGTGCCGATTACGATTTAATACGATTTAAACCTTACTAAAAATATCTAAATAAGCAAAATTTTTATTATCAAAAACATTCTAATTGAAAGCTGTTCTTCTAACAACACAGGAAATTCATTGGCATTGGCACATGTCAGGTGGTTTTGAGGATCCTAAAAAATCGTGTTCGATTTGCTCAAAAGTCGTGACGACTGAGGCTGGCATTTTTATTCAAATAATTTTATCTTGATAGGTAATTTCAAGCAGCAAAATTGTTAAAGACAATCTCCTGGGTATACCAAATTATGTTGCACAAGTTTTTGTTGAACTACTATCCCTGAATTTTCAAAATATTTGAATTTGTCCATTATTGACATGGAGCTAGTATTGAGAGGAGTCGCTACACCTTTCATAAAAGTGGTATCCTTAGACAAGGAAAGAGAGTGGACGCGTAACCAGAGTCGTAAAACTGTTACGGACTGCCACATCGCGGATGGGGTCAGCGGCGTAACATAATGTTTGTAATACATTTTTTCCAATGTAATAATACCAATTTGTTTTGAGAATGAACGAATGCTTGTTAAAGGCACATAATGGGTTGGTATCAAAGGAGGGAAATCAATAAATTAATCTATTATAGAAATGAGCATCTAGATTTAATCTTGAGAAATTCAAAAATTGGTTACCCACGCCACTGCTATAATGGTCGTTTTGAACATAAAATATACGTTATGTATGCAAATCTTTAATGAACATTATTAAAACTCGTCATCCAAATACTAGTATTAGTTGAATTAAAGACTGAATAATTACATACTTAAAAATCATTTGTCAGTGATAACTCTTTCATCATTTAAAAGAAACAAAACTACATAGTCCATTGTACATATAATTATTTGTTCACCTGTAAAATGAAATTCCAATCTCCTTTTTCTCGCTTTGACTTCGGCATCCGTAAGCACAACAATTCACCATTTTTCAGTTCAAAAATAAATCACAATCTTAATAATTTTCACTTAAAAATTCACGAAAGAAACGCTCACCACGCTTTGTCTGCCACATATAAAATGGCGTCCAGCAAAAGTGTGTGACAGATCGCAAGTGTTAAATAAGGCGAAGGGCGGTATCCATATGCTTTCCCAATCTAAGGTGGTATCGGTTTCGCCATTTTACTACCACTTCTCTGTCAACTTGACATTAGTATGGTTTTGTGGATGTGAATTGGGTATTTTTGGATTTCCTTTATGTTAGTGTCGATTTTTACTATTTTAATAATTGAACAATCATGGTTTCTTGTGCTTCACGAAGTTGTACAAGTAGAGACAATGTAAATACGAAGAAATCATCAGGAACAACATATCATAGTTTAGTAAACAATCGAAACAGGATTGTACTGGAATATATTTCTTTGTGCTTCAATAAGTTTTATTTAACTTCATATTATATTCAATGTTTGTAGAACTCCATCAATAAGAGATATGTGGTTGAAATTTGTGAAAAGAGGTTCTTGGCTCTGCCGTCGACGCCATATTGCTAACACCACAATGTCACTCATGTGATACCACTTTCCTATTATAAGATAGTCGACTGTGTCATCTCCTCTTAATAGTAGCTCTATGATTATTGACCTATATAGGTTAATAATAAAAAATTATTAACCACTAATAGAGAAATTCAACTTCTCACTTGGCTAGAAGAAGCAATAACTATCAACTTCACAACTGGTAGTGGGAAAAACATGTTTCAAGTGTGCTAGAAGTTAAGTTTATTTCCATGGCTATTAGCAAAAAACCAAACGTGGCCAACACCAAGCACCTTTTTTCAGGCATTTTCCCACCCCATTTAGAAAGTAGATTCAAAAAAAATTAAAACACATTTCCAATCGAATGAATGATGACCATTTTTAATTTTTGATCGCGTTGCAAACAAACAAACAAAAAAATAAACAAGCCTGCGTCTCGTTTGCGGCGCCATGTTTATCGAGTGAATTATTCCGTAATTAATTACAGCTTGGATCGGTAGATAGCGTGGTTGAATATGTTTGTTTTCCCTTTTGATATATGGAAAATAGTGTACAGTTATTTATTTTGTAACAACGTGCACACGCGGAATTTATAAAAATAATAATATAGGTAACATTTTTTTTCCACTACTAGCTTTGAAGTTGACAATTTTTGCTTTTTGCCTACTTAAAAAATCCAAACAACAAAAAACTCTACTTTTTATTAAAGTTTGACATTGTCAACTAGAATTTGTAGTCACTATTGATAGTGTAATTTGATACATTATTTATTTTGTTTCACTGAAATGGTTTACTCTTTGCAAGAAAGAATTGAAATTGTAGGTTTATACTACCAAAATAATAATTGTGCAAGAGCTGCTGATAGAATATTTAACGAATTACATGACGGAAGACATGCAACTCATAAGTATGTAATTCAACTGATGGAGAAATTTACCACAACAGGGTCTGTTTGCAATAAAGTGCATAAGCGAGAGGGACTCGTAAATAACGAAGCAATCCAAGTGGCAATTTTAGGGCAAGTCAGCTTAGAGGCTCAACAACCCCAATCGTTGTCAACAATAAGTAAAGCGATCGGTGTTTCATCTTCTACAGTTTTCCGAGTTCTACATAAATTCAAGTACCACCCATACAAAGTTAAGTTGGTGCACGAGTTGAATGAAGATGATTTTGATCGTCGTCTAGAGTTTTGCGAATCAATGACGCAAATTATCAATAACAATCCACAATTGTTAAACAATATTTGCTTTTCTGATGAATGCTCATTTTCATTAAATGGCTTAGTAAGTAGGCATAATTGTAGATATTGGGCTGAAAGTGATCCACATATTATGCGTGAATTCCATACACAACATCCCCAAAAGTTAAACGTTTGGTGTGGTATCCTAGGTGACCACATTGTCGGACCTTTCTTCATCAACGGAAATTTAAATGGTGAATGATATCTTGAGTTACTCAGGGAAGGGGTTGACCCACGTATTACAACAATAATAGAAAATGATGATAACCTTTCCGAAGATTTACTGGTATTTCAACAAGACGGAGCTCACCCACACTATGCTATGCCTGTCCGACAATTTTTAAACGAAACATTCCCCGCTCGTTGGATAGGTAGAAGGGGGCAGATGATGGAGTGGCCACCTAGGTCACCGGATTTAACACCCCTAGACTTCTTTTTGGGGGGTATTTAAAAACAAAAGTTTATGCTACCCAACCAGAATCTCTGGATGATTTACGAGAGAGGATAGAAAATGAATGTCGACAATTAAATCCAGCCGTATTAAGCAATGTCAGAGAGGCATTTCAAAATAGATTATACCATTGTATGGAAGTGAATGGTACTCATTTTGAACACTTATCGTAACTTCATAATAAATAGCACAGTTAAAAAGATTAAAGAGTTTGAACTGTTGTACAACCCATTTTAGTACAGGCAAATAAGGTGAAAGTAAATAATAAGTAAAATTTGTGCTCTTAAAAGAAAAATTGTTTATCTCGTAAACTAACCACTTTAACCTACAAGTATTATACATTTTTGAAATCAGCTCAAAGAGGAGTATCCAAATTTTACATAAAAAATATGAAAAGTAATTTAAAAAAATAAAGGGGATGCTGCTAGGGGTGAGGGGGTGGCTTTTCCAGTAAGTTTAAATAAGCCATAATGCTTGCCCCTTCCAACATAAATTGTCGTGTTTTTGGATTTTTTCTAAATACCAGTATTACAAAAGTTACTAAAGGTGGATACTTTTATCTGAAAAGCACTGTATAATTAATATACTATTTTTCTAGTATATGTATGTAACTGTACAAACAGGTAACATATATATAAAAATAATAATAATAATAATAATAATAATAATAATATTTATTCATTTGATCATAAAAAAATGATATAGAATTCGTCATTACAAATACTAGTGAATACATATAGGCTCCTACCTAATTTTGTTTATAGTTAAATAGTTGAAAGCTGGACTAAACACATTCACAATCAAATATTCCCTAGTAATATAGCACAACACATTAAAATATTCTCTATTAATACAGAAGATAAGTACAATGCTATGCATAAACATATTTCTCAACGGAATAATAGCATTGAATAAAATAATGTTCCAATTTTTTTTAAACAAGTACCTAGATGCTATTAATATTCTTTATTTCAACAGGCAGCTTATTATAAACTTTCACAGCTCTGAATTCAGCACCTCTCTCAAAAAACGCTGTTCTGTGAGAACTTACTCTTAATTCATTTGCTGACCTTGTAATTTTTGTAAGGTTGTTGTACTTATCTATGTTTCTCGTAAACATATTGCCATTGCGTTTAATAAATATAGCCAGATTATACATGTATAGACTAGTAAGTGACATTAACTCCAGCTTTTTATATAAAGGTCTATACGAATCTAAGACACACACTCCAGCAATACACCTGATTATCCTTTTCTGAGATATGAATACCCTTTCTGCAGCAGGTGAGTCCCCCCAAAAAATCAGATCACTACTTGAAATAGATTGAACATGCGCATAGTAATATGTTTTCACAACATTCTGATCCACTGAACAGCTCAGTTTACGCACAGCGTAGCATTGTAAATTAATTCAAGAGATTCCGAAAAAAAAAATACCGTTCAAATAAGTTGCTATACTACCAAATATCTTTTTATGATCACTGATATTTTTATTGATACAAAAACATAATAAATCTCTTGACGGTCCCATCTAGGACTTAGGTCAAAGTCATACAACTTTAAAGGGTTCACAAGTCGAATCGTTAAGCTCAAATAATAATAATAATAATAATAAACGACTTTTATTTGTAAAATTCAATACATTATAAAGTATAACAATAGAGTTCTTAACCTATCAGTTGGCGAAGTCTAGCCTAGGGCTACTCGAACTTAACCATCTAATAGATTATTTATTACATATATTACAAATATATTTAAACACATATATAAGTACCTACATATATATGTGACAAATTATGAAATTGAAACGCATTTTAGGTACGTAGTCTTAACCTAAAACTTATAATTAAAGAAAAAGGAAAACCTAAAAATTTTTCTCCTAACAAATACCTAACAAAAATAAAATCAAAGAGAAAAAAAAAACAGAAAAACCTACTTCACTCCTAGATAATTCCACGCTTCGGGCAGCAGGCAACAGACTAGCGGTGGGTCAAACTAAAGTCCTCTAGTTGCTTGTTTTTAATGATAGATTTCAATACAGATTTGAATTTTGTTGTCGAAAATGTTTTTATATAATCGGGCAATGAATTATAAAAATTAACAGAGCTATACAAAAAACTTTTGTGAAAAAATGCTGTTTTATGTTTAGGAATAACGAATTTTGTTTTATTCCTGGTATTTCTAGGGTGTACACTGCCATTGGTCTTGATTTTTTCTCCGAAATACGTTGAGATGTATTTGCGTTTATTTATAAGCTCATGAAAAAAGATACCAAGATGTAATAGCCTTCGATTTGCCATATTTAGCCATTGAATTTCATTAATTTTATAAGATATTCTATCATATTTTCTAATATTAAATATTAAACGGCAACACATATTTTGGATTTTTTGAATTCGAAATTTGTCACACTGTCTAAGGCATGGGCCATAAACCATGTCTGCATAATTAAAGTGAGACAAAACAAGGGTTTCACATAGCTTCTTTTTTAAGTCGACGCTTAAAATGTTACGACTATTATATAATTGTTTTAATGAAATATATGCTTTTTGGATAAGGTTTTTAATATGGCTCTCAAAATTGAGATTACTATCTATTACTACCCCTAAATTACGTGCTTCTTCGCAAAATTCAAGCTTTTCACCAGATATTTTTATATTACTTACAACTGAAAATATATTTTTACTTTTTTTCCGACCAAAAAACATAAGTTTAGACTTCGATGAATTAAGTTTTAAAGAATGTTCCTTTGAAATGTCTGTCATTATTTGAAGATCCCTGTTTAAGCTTTCTATTGTGAGGTTATGATTATTAATATTATCATTTATGTCCTACATTTCATATTTATATTTTAAAAATGATGTAGTAAAATGGAGAATTTAATATAATTCGTAACGACCGACTTTCAAATAGCAAACGACGAACAAACAAGTCATCAAATGTAATTTATATTTTTAGACAATTTAACTAACGAACGGAAATTACGATACTGCTGAACCAATTTAAGTTTTAAGTACGCTTTTAAATTTTATACTAGGCTAAAGTAATTGCTTTACTATTTAAGTACGAACTGTTCTGATTACAGAATTAACTAAACTTCAAAATCGTTATCAGATTTAACTTGAATCACGAATACAGAAAGTCTATACAACTGTAGCGTATTTCAAGCTAATAGTTTTTCATTCCAGATAATATATTTAAAAAAAAACATGTTTGCATTCAGATGTTATCAAATGTTTTCGCCGTACTAGTTTATGACCTTGAACCAACATTCTTACAACCAAAAGAAACAGCTTAGCCAGAGAAAAGCTTATTAAACTTTTAAAAAAGAAATTACTAGCTACATCTCCATTTTCTCGCAGTTTTTAACTTTACACGTTACAGTTTGTAAGCTTTGTTATAATACTGAAATTAACTTTCTAATAACTGCTGTATAAAGGCTCGCGCAAGCATCTGAGCTTCCAGTAATAATAGTTTAATAGTATTTTAGGTTATTAGAAAAATTCAATCAATGATTGAACGAAGGAGAACAGTAGAAGTGGTATCGACAAACACAATCTTTTGTAGGTTTGCTACAATATGAGAACACTCAAAAGCAATTACTTGATTGAAATTAGGTTAGGATAGGTTAGTAGGGAGTGAATCTATAGGGCATATCCACCAACTGATATTCTTCGACAACTGACATCTGACAACTGACAGTCGCCCTGATGATAGACAATTATTTGAATAGATTTTAGATTTGTAATTTGGTTGTTTGGTATTGAGTTTATTGTAAACCACGTAAGAACGGATGTTAATTGGGCCAAGCAATAAGTAAATTGAGCTAGTGAGCCACAAAAATTAACTAATCAAAATAGTTTTTAAACGAAAAACGTAGTAGCGTGTTACAATTTTTATGAAAGCAAATCACTCGCTTGGTATTAAAAAACCTTCCCAGTAAAACGAAACTTAACGACAACTCCCAATGCACATTTTATAGTTGAGATAATCCAACTAGCTCCAGTAAGTAGCCATAATCTAACTGAATCGTTTTCGCAAGTTATAACTGAGTTTTGAGACAATTTATTTTACGTTACATTACGATTCTTTGTTCTAATCTATAATGACATCATATTTGTTCCTCGTGATTTATTCAACATGATGCAAACTAACCTTCTACTCATCTTTTTTTGTGATATCCTGTCTTTTGAAATCAATTATAAATTTGAGATAGTGCCTGATGGGATAGGATGGAATCAAAGGATGCAGTTTTGCCAGGATCACCCTGGGCGACTCTGGGAAGCTGGCGCCGAAGAAATATTTGGAGATGATCAGGAAAAACCTACGTTTACCAGTAGAATTTCTGACTGGCCACTGTCAACTAAGGAAACACCTCCATACTATGGGGCTAGTGGACACACCTCCATGCAGGATGTGTGAACAGGAAGATGAAACTGTCAGACATGTCTTATGCGGGTGTCCGGAGTTATCGTCAATAAGAAAGTGTGTGTTCGGTGAGACTTGGCCTACACCTGCCGATATAAAGGAGATGTCTCCTTTCTGGGAAGGACAGGATGGACGATGACATAGGAGGACTACTCCTCGGGAGGATGTACAATGGGTCACATGTGGCTCAAGTGCTGTGCGCCTACACTCACTCTCCCACTCTACAGATTCAGATACAGATGCAGATACAGATGCAGATACATATACAGATAGTGTCTGATCACACAATTAGAAATTTGTGACAAAAGAGGAAAGACAACCGAAACAATAAGAAAAAAATGTGACCTTATTCAATATTTTCATATGCCGAAAAAACAATAAAAAATCTTCCTTGTTGCCTGGACGAGTCCCAAAAAAAGGAGTGTACCGTTGCTGTGAGCTTAGGAAGCTTAGGCACAGCTATCCAGGCTCTAAGTTACAGTTTCCTGTCTATCGCACGTGTTGTCCAACATTACTTTTTGCACCGGTTAAATATTAGATTTTATAAACCCCTTACTTCATCCCTGGTAACTCTGTATACCTACTATATATAAGGAAAACCACTTACAACATAGTCATAACTCAACGGAATGATCTTGTATGCATAGAGTGCGAATACTTACTCATTCGCTTCTGTGTCTACCGCCTTTACCGGCATAAACATTTTCGGAAACGTTTTGGTTGAGGTCTTTCAATTACATGCCATGTTGCGACATACCTCATTTTGGAATTTCTGAGCAATAAACGTTGTTGGTGGTCTTGACGCGATGCGTCTTCACATACCGACTCTGGAACAGTAACGGACTTACAATAATACAGTATCGATATCCATGATGGACAGAAAACTTTGCATCAGTGTCGGATACCGTTGGAAGTAACTTTATAGAAATATTCCGTCGACTTTGACCAAAAATGTCCAACAAAGAATCATCATTCATCAACACATACCAGCACATAAGTTTTGCCAGAGAAACACTAAATACTGGACAGGATTGGTTCATTCAAAGGCTTTTATACATCCTTCGAAGAATGTCTCCAAACAAATGTTAGACTATAGCAGGCGTGACCTACGTTGTCTTACAGGCCACTGTCATCTAAATCACCATATGCTGAAACTTGGACTGTCGGAAGATCCGACTTGCAGTCGTTGTCTGGAAGATGATGAAACAGCAGAGCATATTATTTGTGCCTGCCCCGCCGCGGCTCGAATCAGGTATCTGATGTTTTGCAGGGTCTCTCTCACTCGCCCTCGGACCTGAAATATCATTCACCAAAAACAGTAATCGGCTTTGTTAAGAAGCTGAATTTGTTTGGTGAAATCTGAATAGGTGTGAGCCACAATAGACCAAAATAGAGTGCCTTATAGACCCACTCATCACAAACCTAACCAGCACATCAGGATTAACCTGAGGAGACAACAATTTCCAATATTATTTTGCAAACCTATGCAAGTCGAAATATTTTTTTGAATAAATATTAATATACCAAGCTTAGTCAGTCCCTGATATTGAAACAATATGGCGATACATAGATCCAGCATTCATATGGATGGGATACAAGAATAAATTTAATCAGTTGGCGTGATGTATTGAATAAATCTATATAGGGAATTGCTTGAGATATATTTACGAGATGAAGCGGATACTTTGGAGTAGGCGTGAGATAAGTGTAAGTTATACATCTTCTAAGGCTATGAGATTTGATGAGCCTATTCTACATTATATACAGTTGAAAATAAATAGTGAACATTTGGTATTAAGGGCATCCATCAAGATACAGGGTATTTTTCATACATACTTTTTACGATTATGTCGAAACTTCTGGCAACAGTCTGAGGAAAATAGCATGAGGATCATTTTAAACTATAAAATGGCAAAATCTCGTAAAGAACATCGTAAACAATATAAATACTTGGATATCTAACAGCGATAATAATAATATTCACCTTATAGGGTGATTCATTTAAAAATTTTGATATATTGCTTGATTTGCGTTTTGTTTCACCCTGTATTAAAGAAGCCACCGATGAAAAAAATAATTAATACTGAGCACAGCCAATGATGTGTGTATGACATTTGAACACAAAGACCTGTTGATTTATTTTAATTTACTGTTCTGCATAGTGTTAAAGAGGAGGTCTTTCTTGCTAATAATTGGCCATATCTTTGTAAAACACCCTTATAATATATTAGAGTGCTATATTTTTGTAACGCTCTCGGTGAGATCTTTTCGATTCTTAAACAAAATATAGTACGTTCCATCGAAAAAAATGTAAGTTTGTGCTGCTACGTGGTTTTGGAACACCCTGTAGAATCGAAAGTATTTTCAAAATGTGCTCTCAATAACTGTATTAGCTCACACAAAACTATAAAGTTCTATCTATCACCACAACGATGTAATCCTCCGATGTCAGAAGATTGCCCCACCCTGTATAATAGAAAAATAAACCTCCTGACATAAATTGGTTTCAACAATTTTTGACATCGATAAAATTTTTATTGAATACATCGCTACAAATACATTTTAAACTTGAATAGGTATCACTTGAACACTTCCCACAAAGATGCTTTAACATACTTATTATCACATTTCTGATTATTGAATGGCTTGCATGGATACGTAAAATCTTGCGACTGTCTAAATTGAGGACAAGGTAATCTAGAAGGCTTACATGTGTCCTCCTCATCATCAGAAGAAGATGAAGATAGCACGCACTTTGGCTTCCTTTTATTTTTAAAAACTTCAGTAATATTCAAAGGTATCTTACATTTACAGCAAGTACCAGATATCTTGCTTCTTCTTTTCTTTTTTTTGGGCTTACAAACAGTTGCGATAGATTCGCAAGTGGAAATATTGCTCTTGCAGCAGTTGCAGGCAGATCTGGAAACTTGCAGGTTTCTCTTTTTCTTTTTGGGTTTACAAATGCTTGGAGCAGATTCGCAGACGGTCGGTATACGTTTACAGCAATTACAGGCAGGCACTACTTTTTTTTTCTTCTTTTTGGTTTTACATACGGTTGAATTTGATTGATTTGGACACGGTATGGATTTTCGGCAACAGTTACAATTATATTTGGAAGTTCTTTTCTTCTTTTTTTTTGGTGTGCATATTTTTAATTCTGATTCACAAAGATTGCACTCGCAATCCTGTATTTCTGGAGATGAACACCTAGGTGGCTTACATTTGCTTGGATTAGGTGGTTTATAAATTGTTATTCTCAATTTAGATATCATGGTTTCCACTTTACAAACAAAATTCGAATTAAGAGCTTTACATACTGGCTTACAACAAGTACATTTCTCACATTTACAGCATGGTTTGCATTTTGGCTTACATTTTGGCTTACATTTTGGCTTACATTTCGGTTTACATTTCGGTTTACATATCGGCTTACAACAAACCGCGTTAGAGGCTGGTACGTAAATTACTTTCGCTGGAGGTGGAGCTTTATTGAAACACTCATTCAAACCACAACGTCTGGCGATGGGCACACAACAAAATCTTGCTCCTTCTCCGCAAGGTTGGTATGATCTGCATTGTGGGCCACGTGGACAGGGTCTACATCTTTTAATTCTCAAACATGGTTGACATCTTGGATAATTAAAAGCTCGTATTGGGCATAATCTACTGGGTTGGCAAGGTTGACATGCGTTGTACATAACTAAATATCCTTTTAATATTCAATATTGTTGATGTTGTATTTTATACGCATTTTCATTGATTTATTTAGTGGTTTTTCACTAAAATTTTGATTGTTATTAAAAATGATAGATTTATTTTGGATATGTCAAAGTTATATTCAAGTGGAAGTTTGGTTAAGTGGTTCTGTCATTTATGATAGGTTTTACTCCGCGCTTCAGCTTTTGGCAAGGATACAAATCAAATTTATTATAAACTAATTATCTTTTCCGCTAGAAATAGGAATGTACATACTGCTGTTAATTTGCACTGTTTCATTTTAATCCATTTTATTTTTCCAAATAAGTAAAT
This sequence comes from Galerucella pusilla, assembly GCA_910591695.1. Lineage (NCBI taxonomy): Eukaryota > Metazoa > Arthropoda > Insecta > Coleoptera > Chrysomelidae > Galerucella > Galerucella pusilla. Next base: position 15,798 of record CAJUYI010001709.1, read on the forward strand.
TTCCGTTAATAGCATGTCATAAAATAGTTAAATTAGGAAACTTTAACGATGATTGATTGCAGAATAAAATATTGGAAAATTATCAAGCTCAGAAAATAATTGGAAGCCATTGAAAATTAAAAACAGCTTCCTATATTTTCATCAAATAAAATATGACGGAATTTATAGGTATTGCTTCGGAAATGTTTTTGTACAAAACACCGACAGGCCATAATTTATCCTTATTACTCATAAAAGCATTTTGTTTGAATATATTTTACGACTATTTTCAAAAACTGTGCTCTGTCCTTCTGCGTACACCAATTTTATGGTTTATCAACAGCAATGTGCTGTTACCGTGTTTTCTGCAATTATATTGTTCCCTCATAGTGTGATAATATTTTGATGAGCTTGTACATGCTTCCAAAAAATTTATGATAATACCATAATCATCATTCAAAGTAGAGCTATTAAGCATTATTCCAGGAATTATAAACCAAGATCAAAATAATTCATCTTTTGAGTTGTCCAATTCGGACATTGGAAATACTCGTCCAGATATTATCGAAAAGGCTGGAGCTGTAACCGAAAATTTTCTACCTGAGGTTCAAATTTCACAATTAATTATACATTAAACTGATTTTTCCATTTATTTTTATATTGTTGTTCTTTCTATTTAAATGAAATAACTAAGTATATAAATTACTGTATTTCTATCATTAATAAATGTGGTAGTGGAAAAAATATTGTGTACAACTTGTACGCAAATCACTTTTCCCACTCGCTCGTGCTCGTGCCACAAACTTCTGCGCTCGTGGGAAAAGTGACGCTTTGCGCACTAGTTGTACAAACCACTATTTAACAACTGCTCCAGTTTTGAATAATGAAATTAATGAAACAAGCAGAAAAACTAGACGAAAACAACGAATATGGATATGGATATTTCAACTTTGTTTACAAAAGCAATTCAAAATCTCAAATTCTATCTTCTAGTTTTGGGAAATATCCTTTTGATTGGATTTTAACCCATTGAGATTTGGATGAATTTTTTCTTCTATTTCTTTGTATTTTTGCTCCGATTTAATTTGACTTTTCTACACACACTGTACAAACAATCGGAGAAAAAATTATATGATTCACACGTCAATGAAATGCTAGCCAGTAGGCAGTAAATTTGTTACTTCTTCCCACATTGTTAAATATTCCTGGCTTTTTAATTAAATGAAAATGTTTTCAAAAGACTATTTTCTGTCTCTAAATTTGTTATTTAATTAAATGTGGCTCTATGGTCTTTTATAAACAGTACATCTTTGCCGGCACTGTAGTGGTAGTTTTATTTTTAACGGTTTTTGTTTACATTGTTATGTAAATTCACCTCCAACGTTATTACAGCGTAAGAAAATTTTATATTGTTAAAACACAGTCATTTTAATACACGTCTCGCTTGATACTGTTCAATTTAATAGATAAACGCAGCATGTTTAACATAATAACAAAAAATAAACTAAAAATTAATTAAATCTCTTTTTGAGATAAAGTTTATTTTTATTTTTTGTTTTTATATATAAATACAAAAGTTGATTTATTGAAAAATTGAAAGCTTGGATCTCAAAAACAAAATATAAATAAGATTTATTTATCAACGGTGGGACCGAGGCTTGTCGTACGGAATAAACAAACACACATTAGTGATTCAAACTTCGTTGGAGAGATTTATCAAGCGGCAAATAAAGTTGCGGAACTTCACAACGTTTATATATATAACAGATATTCTGTTGTAAACATTTTTCAGATGTGGACTAACTAGAACGTTTAAGTAGATGCAATCGTCTTATTGTTATTCGTTTCTTTTTACGGCTTCTGGGTTGGATCCTGCTACTTATACATAATTTAAATGTTTTAAACTTTAACTTCCACCACTTGAATAAACTGAAACAATGGACAGGCAGTCCAGTGAGTTAGAGTAATGAAATATCGTTAAGACAAATTTGAAGTATCTAAAAACAATTTTTCTCCAGCCGAATCTACTTCAAATAAATTAAAAATGTTATTAATCAAGTATTCCTATTCATAAATAAGTTATTCTATCAAAAGTAACCGTAATAATACTAACTTTAACTTGCTCATTTTATTCCGTAAATACCTTTTTTCTATCCCACAGCCACATTTCTTATTTTCGTATATCTTTGGTAATCTTTTTATTTTCAACTTCCGTGTTTATTCTCCGGATTCACTGTGGTCGCGTTGTAATGAGATAGGTTTTATTTTCGGACAGCTTTATTATCGATATAATCTACAAATATTCCATAAAAGGTCGGATTCTCGGAAAATTGGGGTTTTGTTTGTTTACTTTCCGTTATCTTCTCCTTCTTGAACGATCTTATCTAGACTCAGAAAAATTTTATAACAGCCTTTGATGATTGAATGGAAATATATTGTTTGATATTGGGCTCTGTAGCAGGATAGGGTCAGTCAAAATAGCGCTGGACAAAAAGAGCGACGGACAAAATAGCGCTGGGCAAAAACTAGGCGGATAAATAGCGCTGGACAAAAACAGCGCTTGGCAAAATAGCGCTGGACAAAAACAGCGGTGGATAAATAGCTCTGGACAAAAACTGCGCAGGACAAAATAGCGCTGGACAAAAATAGCGACAGAAAAAATAGCGCTAGACAAAAATAGTGACGGACAAAATAGCGCTGAACAAAACAGCGAATGACGAAATAGCACTGGACAAAAAAGCACATGACAAAATACCGCTGGACAAAAACAGCGCATGACAAAATAGAGCTGGACAAAAACAGCGACGGACAAAATATTGCTGGACAAAAATAAAGACAGACAAAATAGCGCTGGACAAAAATAGCGTCGGACAAAATAGCGCTGGACAAAACAGTGCATGACAAAATAGCGCTCGACAAAATAGCACTCGACGAAATAGCGCAGGACAAAAACAGCACATGACAAAATAGCGCTAAACAAAAACGGCGGCGGACAAAATAGCGCTGAAAAAAATAGCGGTGGATGAATAGCACTGGACAAAAACAGCGCATGTCAAAATACCGCATGTCAAAATAGCGCTCGACAAAAACAGCGGCGGGCAAATAGCACTGGACAAACACAGCGCTCGACAAAATAGCGCTGGACAAAAACAGCGGCGGACAAATAGCACCGGACAAAAACAGCGCTCAACAAAATAGTGTTGGATAAAAAAAAAGCATGACAAAATAGCGCTGGACAAAAACAGCGCTTGACAAAATAGCGCCTGACTAAAACAGCGCATGACAAAATAGCGCTGGTCAAAAACAAAACTTTACAAAAACACCGACGGATAGATAGCGCTGGACAAAAACAGTGCATGACAAAATATCGCTGGACAAAAACAGCGCACGACAAAATAGCGCTAGTCAAAAACAGAACTTGACAAAAACAGCGGCGGATAAATAGCGCTGGACAAAAACAGTGCATGACAAAATACCGCTGGATAAAAATAGCATTGGATAAAAACAGTCTGGACAAAAACAGCGCTCGACAAGATAGCGCTGGACAAAAACAGCGCTTGACAAAATAGCGCTGGACAAAAACAGCGCTTGTCAAAATAGCGCTGAACAAAAACAGCGCATGACAAAATAGGGCGCTCGATAAAATAGCTCTGCAGAAAAATAATAATACTTCATTATTTTACTACTATCTCAGTCATGAAAATAGATTAGTGCCAAATTAGCTGAATTAGAAAGAGCACCTGATAGATTTTTTTTTGCCCTTGCGGCACAATATACTAATTGAGCAATAAAAAAAAAGAATCAGGTTAAAACATATTTCATAATTATTTTCATTTCTAGCTGTTGACGTGGATAGTTTTGTATTAATCCAATAGTGACTATCTCCGTGGTTTTTATTGAATTTTACTATTAACAATGATTTATTAGTGATTTTATGAAAAAAAAAATGAAAATCACAGTAAATATGTTTGTTATTGAAAACCTCCTGAAATATATTTGAAAACGAATTGAAAGGCTGAGTCCCAGACAGATACCCATTAATTAATTGGATGAAAAAGCAAATTTTTAACAACCCCTGATTTTGGTTGTATAAATCACACCTATAGCTGAGCTGCTATGAAAAATTCAATCAATCATTGGGGTTTTCAATCAAAATTAATTAAAAACATGAGGTTTCGAAGTACGGAGCTATAGTTATAGCTAATCTGGAAAACCATGAACATCGGGAGGTATATTAAAGTAGTTCGGCATGGGGGCTAAAAAAAATCACTAAAAATACAGGGTGAACAAATTCTCGACGTGGTAGATTACGTGAATATCTTCAAAAAATATCTGAAGTTTATGGTAAAAATTTTTCCCCCACTTTCGCATACCGTCGTATATAAAATATCGTGTTTACGATGATGCTGATTTTTTTCCACTTTCATCCATCATTTGTGAAGGTGTATCTGAAATTTCAGCCCAAAATTCTCATTAATATGGGTTCTATGAGTTTTTGACTGAATGCGTGTATACAACACCACTCAAAATATCACTTCCAAAAAACCGCTTTTTTTAGCTTTAACCACTTATACCTCAAAAACTAGTCAGTGAACTGGATCAGGTATTCAGTTTTCAAAAAGCTACTTTTTTCATGGAACACCATGTACATTCCATCTGCATCTCTTCAGAGAAGTTGTTTAAATTGTCAACATAAATTCATTGCAACAAGCTCGCTAGTATTTCGCACACTTCTAAGTGTATCATCCGCAACAGTATTACCACAAATGGCGAATATGGAAAAATAAATCACTGCATTATCTCAGTTCGCCCAATGAATATGTATGTTCACGATGCTTTGAATTGAAGCCGGTTTATGACACCATAAAAAACTTTTGAATCAAATATAAAAAATTGTTGTTAAACTGAAAGTTTTTTGAAAATAATTTATATCATTTTTTATGAAACTAACCTTGTTTATGCACTAAGTATCACATAAACTTCTAAAGTCGGCTCTGCATCAGGACCGCCTCACTTGCCAGTTTAAATCATCTAAAAACACAAATTTCGTTCGCATGTAACTCTTCGGTGTTTTCATTGTGGAAGTTATCCAGCTGTTTTTACAGTCTCGTGAGTTCTAGTCTTTGATAAATCCAATAAATACATAGAAAAAACAAACCAGTTTCAACGTATATATTACGTGAAAATAATACTTGGTTAAATTTCAATATCTATCGAATGATTGATTCTTTTGTAGTTTCAAGGCATAATATGGCGGCATATACAGGGTGATTCATAAGTAATGGGCCAAATTGTAAATCTACGTTCAGAAGGCCAAAATAATAATATTTGCTGGAAAGTCTATCTTTTTTTAAACGAGGGTTTTTAGGTTTCCCAGGCATGACTATTTCGCCAATTAAAAACTCCGCGTCTGGTAGAGGCTGCTTCATCCGTGAAAAGAATGTTATTTAGAAATATTGGATTATTATTCAATTTTCCTTTTAGCCACTGATAAAATTGAACTCTTATTCGATAATCTCTTGGAAGAGAATTTTGCTCAGGTGTAAAATGATAGGAATATAAATTTTCCTTGTGCAGAATTCTAATCACGGAAGGTTGGCTTATTCCAATAGCTGTAGACAATCGACGAGTGCTTATTTCAGAATTTTGCGCAATTCTTACCAAAATTTCATCTTCATGCTGCGGAGTGATAATTTTAGGACGCCCTGTATGATATTTTGGACGAAATGCACCTGTTTTACCCAATCGATTATGAAAATTTTGAAATATTTTGAAATATCTCTGTAAGGGTACATTTCATGATATTTTCTGGATGCTGCTTGCCCAGAAAAACGTTCTTGTGCGTAAACGCATAACATGTCTCTCATTTCTTCGTTTGAAAGAATGAATCAGTTTACCTAACAATAAAATGCTTCAAGCTCTTCATTGAACGTCAAAGCTTTACTACATACGTTGTTACTGTCACTGTCAACATTCCATGGCATGCTTATGTCTTAACAGTTTAATGCTACGTCGACCACCGTGAAATGTAGTGTAGTGAATTAGTAAAATTCAAATATCTCGAAAATCGTTAATATTTTGAAGATCAAAGAAGTATAGCTTTTTTCTACAGAAATGATGAGGCTATCCAAATTAAATAAGTTAGTTGTAAAATAATGAGCGATGAAAAATTTGTAGCTGATTTCTTCTAATTCATATGGCGCATGTGGCGACATCTACGAGTTAACTCAAATCCTCTCACACATTCTTGTTTACCCTTACAAAAACTAGTTCATACCAAATTTTTGAGTCATTATGTGGAAAAGTAGCTGATCTATTAACAAAAATATATTTTATTTTTTTCGCTTTAACACCCTGTAGGTACCTCATTCTTTTTTTAATATTTTGGGAAATTAAACCACAATAAGTTTTTATCCAGGTTTTCTTATGATTTATAATTTGAATAGTTGTTAATCGATACACATTTCAATACACAAAATCACAAAACTGAGTATACATATTTCAAAAACTTAAATATTCATACACAAAAAAACTATCAAGAAACGCGTTTTATTAACAACATTTCCAATATAAGCGAAAAAACGCGCTATCCCAATAAAGACCGTTCCTGGAACGTGCACTTCACTGGATTCCATTTCTAGTAGACTATCATATCGTTGGAATGTCATAAAATGAAATATTTCATTTCACATTTTGCCACAGATATGATCTACTATGAATGGACCTTAATAAAAATTTGATAACAAAATTTTGCAGTCTTAAACTTCAAAATAATTTTTGATTGTCTAGTTGTCAAATTTTTTTCTGTTGTGTCAGTTAGGGATAAAAATTACTTAATTTCTACTTATTTTTTCTTGACAACGGTAGCTGGAACGCTACCGAAACGTTGAAGTAAAAAATTTAAAAATATTGTGGTTTAATTTCCCAAAAAATTAAAAAAAGAATGAATAATATACCACAAGGAACATACAGAAGATACCCTGTACCTCAGTAAGGAGCAGACTAAGACCCATTATTGTTAATGAAAATATTATTTTTCTGGCCTTCTGAACGTAGATTTACAATTTGGTCCATTAATTATGAATCACCCTGTATACAAATTAATTGATGAAGTCGGCAAGGGAGACGAACACGTGCTTAATGGTATCTCCGGCTAGAGTTTTAGGAAGTAGTGGTGGGCATCATCAGGAAGAATTTTAAATTATTTTAAAGTAACTATGCTAGAATTTGCCTTAGGTGATATTTAACCCAAATATTCTCAAATAGAATAAAGTGATTTGCTAGCGTTATCTAGAATCGTAAACCTGATATAGATATGCCTCAGGAAGTATTTTAAAAAATTCCATACAATCAACGTTCTCATATCCCATAAAAAAGCTAATAGTAAAATTTAAATATTAAATAGGAAACTCATTTTATTTTTTCCTTCAAATTTCACATTATTTCAGGGATGCGAATTTTCCAACGGATGTAAGGTTGATATTTTATGAACGTCGACATGAATAAGTAAAATCGGTTTTAGGAAGCTCAAATAAATCTTCTTTGTTAAACAGTTTTGTTAATATCGGTGTGTTCTGCCAGAATGAATATAAAGTGGTGTATCTCTTCTTGACTCAATCATACATTTCTATGTTTGCATAATAAAAATTTAATTTAACGAAAATATTTTTAGTTTGAAGATACTTTTTGTCACCTAAGAGATCTAATGTGTTTCCTTCCATGAAATAACCTCCTAGTGGGGAAAGCAGCTTGATTTTATGATAAAAATTACAAGTATATAAAAACATCAAAAGAATCACCCAGTACATACATTTTGCATGGTAAGATTATTTTAAGTACAGTTTTGTAACGCCAATGACATAAACCTGTCTTTACGAGGCGATATACACATAGATTCAAAAGTTTTGCTTCACCCTAAATCTCCGGAAAAAAAATGTGTTCATTATAAATGGATCAGAGATTAATCAAATAATTAGTTTCAATAAAAAAAAACGTGTATATTTGTCAAAAATTTTTATTGTCCAATAATAAACTTGCTTTAAACATAAAAAGTATTCTTAGAAATTAAATAAATTAAATACAAATTGATTCTTTTCAAAGAAAAGGTTAAGTGAGATCCTGCGTGAGAACTTTTAATAAAGAGTATTTCCACCTCTAGAATTTATGCAAGCTTGAAGTAGCCTACCCATGCTGTTTACCAAATTATTGATATTCTGTTGAGGAATATTTCGCCATTCTTCTCGGGCCGCATGAACAAGCTCTTGTACACTCCTGGGTGGATTTCTGCGTGCTGCCACTGCCCTGGCAAGTATGTCCCAAGCATATTCTATGGGATTCATGTCAGGAGATAGGGCAGGTCAGTTCACACGATTGATCCCTTCAGTTTCAAGATACTCATTTACAGCTCTGGTCCGATGAGGTCGAGCGTTATCGTCCATAAAAACGAAGGAATTGCCAACAGCTGCGCGCCATAGTCTCACGTGAGGATGTAGAATCTCTCTGAGATACCTATCACCAGTCATCGTTCCCTCCACATGAATTAATTCTGTGCGATCATTTAACATGATACCAGCCCAAAACATAGCACTTCCTCCTCTGAAGGGCGGCACGGGGCGAGCATGGGCAAGCTGAGCAACTCTAGTCGGATCCCGCCACACACGTATTTGATGGCTATCTTGTACCAAACAAATCCTTTTCTCGTCGGAAAAAACACCGAATTCCAAAATTCTTCAGGCAAGGCCGCGTGTTCTTGAGCCCACTGTAGTCGGCGAACTCTGTGCTCAGGTTCTAGTCCGGGCACTCTTATCGGTCGGCGACACCTCAAACCTGTCGCAAGTATTCGTCTTCGTAATGTCGAGATCGATACTTGAACTCCCAACGCATTTCTCATATCTCTTTGGAGTGCTGGTATTGCCATGGTCGGGTTTCTCCGGATAGTTTAGTGAATAAAGCGGTTCTGCCGCTGATTAATAACACGCCTTCTACCGCTTCTAGGTCTATCACGAAGAGAATTGGTCTGGAGATACCGGTGCCATACACGAGACACATCACTTTGCCAAACGCCAACTCTGTTTGCCACGAACCTTTGAAAATGACCTTCAACTAAAGCCACTATTCTTGCACGGTCAATCTCACTTATGACTTGAAGATTCATGTTTGCACTTAAAATCGTAAAAATCAAATGCCTTGAATGTTAAAATGATCGCACTAAAAATGTTATCTTACAAAAAAAACTGTAAACATCTGTATATTGCTAAAAATATGGAACATATTGAAATGGTAAACATTGATAAACAAGCCAACAAAAAAGTGTTAGCGCAAAAAAATTCCTTCGCATCCGAAGAAGGTGATGCAAAACTTTTGAATCTGTGTATATTACAAAGTGACGAATTAAAATTCATCATATGGTTCCACAATCTTAAAAAAGAACACTATAAAAGATTTGGCAATGTATCTAGTATGCAGACACAAAATCAATTTAAGAAAAATTAATTTCAAACAGGAAACTGCAATCACTTATTTATTTGGCTGAAACACAAGCGGTATTCAAATACATATCGATACAATCAACATTCTATTACTTCTGGCGACTCTTTCAAACTATCATTACTAGCATTTTATTTTGTTTTAGATTCTCAGTGTTTCAATATTATTGTACAGATAAATTTTGGCTCTGTTTCAAATAAGCTTTCTTTTTGTATTCTCTAACGATCCTACTCTAGGTGTATTGCAAATAAATCGAAAAATATGTATGCAATTTGTTGAAAACATCATTCATTCCCAATTGATTGACATGCGGAATGGGAACTTGGCTTTTTAACCTCACTTTTCTTATTAATGTTAAAACTGAATGGATGGATTTTGCCATTTTTGCATTGTGTGCAATAATATAGCTAGTCCAACAGCGCACGGTGGCCAAAAAATGTATTAAACATAATTGCATTCTTTCGGAGTAGTGATTAAGGTCACCTGGATATAGGAAGTACGTATATTATCAATTACAAAACGACCTCGTTGTGAAGGAACAAATTTTCCGAGGACCGGGATTAGGATAGGCGGTCAGCTGGTAATAAATTTTATAAGGGCGGATGGCACGTACCGGGGAACAATAAACATAATATATCATGGACCGATAAAGCAAGGAAGTAGTTAATCTGTTTTTAGGAATATGAATAGGTAATGAATAATCTCCTGAATTCAAGGTATTTTTGGAATAATCATTTGAATATTGAGTTTGGTATTGTTAGTGAACGAAAAAAATGCTGATGAGTTGTCATTTTTGTCATATGAACCATATACCCTTTAAGTATTATTATTGGCTGTTTATAGTGATTCATTCTGTATACTTCCAATTTCTTGTTTGTTCATTTCCCAATAATAAATATGTTTTTATTTGTTTATATTATCAAAACACATATATTGCTTTCATTAAAACAAAGTCCCTGCAATCTCTCGTATAAAAATACGCCCAGAGGCATACTCCCTTTTGAATTCCAGCTACACATAACATTCTTTTCATTCGGCTGGACTTCAAAAAAGTATGAAGGGCTGTTGAGTGTTGCGGGAAAATAAAACTGATAGAATATTGCGAATAAATTGAATGATATTGCTTTCATTTCCACACAGAACAAAGGCTCTCGAGCTGTTAGATTTTCAAAATGAACAATTATTGGAATAAAATCAAATATAATAAATATGTGTAGGGTTGTTTTCGATCATTGTGGCCATTTTTTACCTATATCCTACAATACAGTTTCTTTAAGAAAAGGTTCTACTTCAATCTATGGAGATCGCACTCTATGTATTATAAATTTCTGGTCATGGCAGACAGCGCCAGTCTAGGAATAGTCCAATAAATGAAGGCAAAAAATACCGTCAACATGGGCATCTGGTCCAGCAAGGAATTTTTTTTTTTAATTTGCAGGTAATAGTGGGTACATTGAACCCCCAAAATGTCAGGTGCCTGAAATTTGTGGGAAAATCCGTTTTCCGCCGATATCTCCCGAACTACGATCCCTAGAGAATTTTTGTTTAAACAAAAAATGAAGAGCAGTTCATTACCTACAAAAGTTATCCCCACAATTTCTTTCGTTACACCAATATTTTTTGCAAAGATGGTGGTTGAAAAGTTCGCAGTTTTCTGAAACTTAAAAACTGACGCTTCTAGCCCAAAATCTGGGATGAGGGACCCTGAAAATACACCAATTTCTATGTCTAGGCCTCCAGGCATCTATGGAATTTCTGGAATTTCAGTGCCATTTTCCCACCCTTCTACAATGGTCAGGTACCTGACATTTTGGGAATTGAATGTGCCTACCATAACCTGCAAATTGAAAAAAAAATTGCTCTTGCTGGACCAGTTGCCCATATTGACACCTTCGTTTACTGGACTAGATCATATTCAATAGTATTCAGTAAACGTCATATTGAAATTGCACAAAACGTCAGAAATATTCAATTACACCATGAAAATTTCCAATTTCTCAACCCAACAATTCACAAGTTCTAAAATATAAATAGTATCCTATTCTAATATTTCCAGCTTGGTGTTTTATTGAACCATTTAGATGCTCACCACATTAAAAAGGTTGATGACATCTTGGAGGCGCACAAGTTATTTGTAAAACACACAAATCAGAAATTACCAAAAACTTTTATGTGTTTTTACCACCATCAAATCGCGCCTCACACCATTCCTTTTTGATATTCTAATCATTGTCAAGTTAATTTTAAAGTCATTGTATATTTCCCTCCAAAGACCGATAACCACAAACAGTTTTTTGTCTTTATTCCCTACTTATGTTGACTCAACGAATACAAATTTTGTTTTGGATAAAATGCTCGACATTCACAAAGGACCTGATCGAAATGTTCCATTGTCCTGGTTTGGATTTTCTACAAAGGGCTCTGTCAATCATTCCTTTTCAACGGGAATATTTCTTTGTAAATACTGAAGGGCTGCATAATATTGATAACAATTTTGATAAAATTTGTAGTGGTATAAATATATCCAACAATTTCTCAGCTATTAAATGTTCTGTGGCGGAAAATATTGGAAATTGTGTTTGTACCAGTCTAGGCTTCTAAAAAACCCTCATATCCGTCTGGCAGCTAGGTTTATAGCCTGAACAAGCTCTAGGCAGACTTGTTTCAGATCGCAGAAGCTACACTGCCAGCTTTGCCCAAGTTATAGATGGTCTAAGTGATGTGTCCAGTGGAAATTCTTGTTACTTCGAGATCAGAGCAATCCAATTGGGAGAATACATTGAATCAATAGTATTAAAAATATCTAATTAATAACAGTTTTAAACAAGAGAGTTATTTTCTCAACTGTTAGAAACTCCAAAACTTTCAACTGAATGTTTTATTTGATAGGAGTAGTAGCAACTTTAAGTGTAAGAAATTTATAATAAAATGACAATATCCAGCTATCGTTCACTTTGGAAAAGAAGGCTCTCATTAGGTTATCACTGCTTTTCAGCGCCTTGGGTCTGAAGATTTTGTCTATTGCTTTTGTGTCCCGTCTCCTTTGTATGCCATCATTTGCTTTTGTGTGCTTAAATATAATAAAGGTTTGATAGAAATGGGTTGCTTTTGTGTTGGGGAACTTGAGAAATTTGCAAAAACTCTTTATTTTTTCACGTAGCGGTAATTTTTGGATATTATACGATCTACCCAAGAATCACAACTAAAACATTTTGGATTTAAGTTTAGGTACATTGTAAATTTACTACAGGCACTTAAAAACAGTAGTATTTAATACTGGTTTTGATGTGTCTATTAAGAATATATGATAAGATTACTCAAGACTTATTGTGGTTTTGAAATGGCTTTCAACTTTAAAACTGGTTTGTCTTATTAACGACTATCAAATTGTTTGGTTTTGTTGCGCTATACAATTATTTAAACCTGTATCATAATCTGTTTTACTTTCATATTGTTTTGCTTGTAAATACAAACATTTATTCTGACTTTCTCGAAAGCCGCAATAAAGCTATTAATATCAACAGTTTTGTACTGAAGCCTGTATATTGAACTGACACTTTTAAAACTTCTTCTAAAGTGCATGATTTTCAAACGTATTTAAAGCGGTTTCAAAAGTATCTTGGTGGAAGCCTTAAAAACAATTACTCAAGGTGAGGGTTTTTATTTTCGGTTTTAAAGACCTATTCTAGAGTGTGCTCTTTCATGCTGAAGGCGGACAGCCTTAACACTTCTTTTAAAACCAATTGTCAATTATTGACAGGTTGAAACAGGTAAGAATAATTTTTAAATGCAGGATTTTTAATTCTAGTTCAAAACCTCTAATTATTTTCGTCGAGTACTTTGTTGTATTCAGTGATAAAGACACATTGTAACAAACAAAAATAAAATGGAATACTCTCACTTCATTGTTTTGATACACTTTCAAGACGAATTTTGTAATACTCGTTGCTCTATGTTATGAGCGCCTCTACTACAAATTACTCCACATTACGAATAATATTCTTCGAAGCTCTGGCATTGTTCCTTTCCGGGTCTTTTTGTTATGATAATACGTGGAAGGATGGTTAGTAGTTGCTTGTGTAATAGAATAAATTTTGTATATTCAGGACATAACCACAGTTTTGACATAAAAACAGCTATTCATGTTAATTGAATGCGAATCTGAGTAAAGAGGTGTTTTTTCTGAATTAAAAGAATAAAATCAAATACAAAAACACATGGTTTTTGGTGAATTGTAGAAGGTGTGGCTTAGAGGTAGAATATGTGCTCTACTTTGAATTTCCTGAGTAATTCGATGGCATTCCTTTATAATTCTTTGTCGCAAATATTTTGAAGTGGCTGTTTGTGTTTTATAGATTCTACTTCTGAGGTATCCCCACAAAAAAATCAAGGGGCGACAAATCTGGTGACCGTGAAAGCCATTTAATGCTACCTCTTTTCCCAATCCAGTGCCGTGGAAAATGCTGGTGAAAATACTGCAGAATGCGGAGGAGCATAGTCCTGTTAAAACATGTGAAATGTATCTAAAGGATCGACGTGATGGGCCGATTTTTATGAAATTTAATGTTTGTGTTTCAGTAAGTATCTGGATGTTTTTTATTTAAATTTAGTCCCAGGAGTTGACACTGCTGTCCGGTTAAATTGGAAGAGGAAAATTGATTAAACCATTGAGAAAGACAGGAAACAATATAGCCGATATATATGAAAGGCAAAGTGCTTGTGATATGAGACCAGACCCACGTCTGCCGGGTCCTCTATTATAACATACATTACTCGACCGGTTTCGCAAATTACAAGATTTACATCGTCAGGAATATAAAATACACATATGAAGATTATTCTGTAACCACTGTGTGCATAAAATAAATCGCTTCAAAAACAACAAACTTGTTTCAACAACTTTTTTCCCAAAACTCACCTCAATAACCACCACCTCACACGCAATCAACTTTCTTCGCAAGATTTCCAATTCCACACATAATGTTAAATACACAAGGGAAAAAGTTCCACATAAATTCCGACGCGATATTTCAACCGAGGGAAAATCCGCAACTGCTGACAAACTGCACGAAGCTACCCGAATTACGGACGTAGAGTCACTGCGGCAGGACTAGCCGAAGAGACCGAGAGATCTGAAAAGCACGGATGCTGGGAAATACGACGCTAAGCGTCCTAACGCATCGCGACATGAGGACGTGGATTGGAAATTTATCCAAATTTGCAGAGATCCCCATATACTTTGCAAAGGTATCGAAAACTCGGTTAGCGATAAAATTTGAAAATTTCGCTTGTCATGAATAATAAAACGGTTTGATGGCAGCACCAAAACAATTCAATAAATCTTGTATTGAAGCTTACACGATTTATCAGAAAATTTATTTCTCGATAAATAATTATATTTTAATTAATAATTAATTTGTTAAGATTCTTCTCGCCTTTATTTTTCGTAACACTCTCAATTTCATTCTTGTACAAACTAAGTTACTTTTAGGCAATATTAACATAACCGTGAAGTTATATATTTTCAAACTATTCAGCTGCTGTTAAAATGTTTTTCATTCTTCACATCTTAGCATAAAACGAGTTATTTGAGCTCCGCAATTGTCATTTCAGTTCACTAAAAATTAATAGACTGCGCCATGTGTCACACGTCAACTCTCTGGAGGTAAAATACAGCATTCTTCATGATATGCTCGTATTATTTCTCACATTATATTAGTATCACATCTTCTCACTTCTCAAGAGCTACAGAAAGGCATGCCATATCGAAGGTGGGATTCAAACTTCACGGATACCATCTGTATCTGTAGGAATTTGAAGGGTGGCCACAATTGGTCCTTTCTGTACCTTTCTGAGGTTCACACTTTCTTCTAGCTCGTCATCCAGCCTACTTGCTTGAAGTAGGCGATAACGTCGCCGGAATTAAGCTCCCTCATGCTGGCTTGTGTTCCCCTGCACTCACCGAATACAGAAAACCTAAATTGAGAGAGTGTCGGACATTCACAAAGAATGTGTTCGACAGTCTCATCTTCCTGTTCACATCCTTTACAGGGTGAAGTGTCAGACAGACCCGGTCTGTAGAAGTCTTTTTGGCCTTGCAGATGACAGCCTATGCAGGTTCTGCCAGGAAAAAGAAGAAACCGCGGAGCACATACTCTGTGAGTGCGAATGCCTAGCAAGGGTGCGGTTTCACTTATTCGGAGAAGAAAAACCGAGGACAGAGAGCTACGCAAAGGAGGCGGTATCCAGGCTATTAGGTCTAATAAAAAGAATAAAGCTAGATATTGAGCTCTAAATATAGGGAGGACCACAATAGATCTGCAAAGGTCGCAGTGGGATAGGACAAAGAGCCACTCCAATTCTAATCTAATCTAATCTAATCTAATCTACAGGCTTCGATCATGGACAGGTGACACTCCAGTACTAGGCCTGATGTGATACGTGGTCTGTTCAGGGCTAGTAGTGCTTGTCTACTATCCGTAAGGATGTGAATTTTATCACCCGTGGTGTTTCTTTTGATAACGGATATTATAAATTGGAGTTTCTCCATTGAAATTCCATTATTAACATACTCAAAGGCATCCACATGGCTCAGATTAAAATTAAAGTGTTATTCGAGGGTGATATAACAAGTATTAAGATTAAGATCGATGATAAGACCGAGTTCAATCTTCTGATGACTCTAACGAGTAGGTAGTATCTTTGATAATTATTATTTGTAGTTGAGAAGAGAATATAATTAATGTTATTTCTGGTATTGTCTTAGTTTGTGTTAATTTAATACCTTTGGATACAAAGACTCCAGTGGCGTCACCCCATCTACTGCAGCTTGGCTTAGGCCAGACGATAGGGGTAACAGCTATAAGTAATTATTAGCAATACGGCTGATTTTTTTTTCATAAATACCTTACAGTATGTAGATTAATATAAAAAAAAGTTTACGAGTCTATCGATTTTCCATAGATAAAATTTGCGGATAATTAATTTTTCCTAATTACGAAATACGGCACTTTTCATTATTTTGTAAATTTTGGGAATCTTGAATTTACAATAAAATATATACAGTGCGTCCATAAAGTAACGCATAAATTCATTATTA
>CAJUYI010001709.1:32461-44825 GCA_910591695.1 Galerucella pusilla
GCTAATAATGAATTTATGCGTTACTTTATGGACGCACTGTATATTAATTAAATACTGTAGCTTTGATAAAACTGGAGTAATTTTAATGGGGTTTGCGTAGAAATGTTGGGGAAGCCTCTAAGATCACGTATATATAATTACAAAATTAATTAATTCACATAAATTTTTGGATTCAATGATTTTTTGTATTATAAGCGAAAATAGCAATTTTTATAGATTCGGGTAGGAAAATTTGATACTCATGTAATATAGAGATTAATATTCAACGAACAAAATGTATAGAGTGAAAATGTATAAAAGATGATTAATATATAATTTTCTTCATACCCTTTTCCAATAAAAATATATAAAAACTCATTTATCACCTTTTATTTATTATTTACAACCTTAAATCTCTCCAAAGATTGAAAAAAAAATCTGAATATTTATATTTTTTCCGTCGTGCAGCAGAGTCGCGCGGATGCGGAACACATACTTAGTTACCGAATTTTTTACGGACAAACCATTGATCGGACGAAAAAACCGCATGGGACCTTTTTTATTGCAAAACACTTCCCCTACACGGTAGTATTTTTTATTCTCATCGACCTTCATCCCAGCGTGAAATATTGGAAAATTTCGAGAAAAAAAACAATGACATAGTATCATACGGTGATAGAACTATCATTAATTTGATAGACTACTACATTTCAGCCAATTAAAATTGTGGAAAAAGGATTAAAGGACACATGAATTGAAAAAAAAGCAGGAAGCTTAACACTTCATCTTCCAATATTATAAAGCAAATGTTAATTAGAGTTAAATGAAGTTTGTATGATTCACGTCACTTGGATAAGTACATGAAATTAATAATGAGTAGCTCAGTAATTTGATCCCGATTCAACGTAGAGAAGTTGTGTCATTATTTCGAAATTCTTGAGCTCTTCCGATGGATAAATTTACAGCGGAAGTTCATGATATTGAACGGGAGTTAAGCAATTGAACTTCCACCTCGCAAACTGGTTTCGAGAAATTCCCATATAACTATTCGCATTTAGCCGAAGTAGGATAGACATAAACGAATTAAGTGTATCTGTCTCTTTTAATGTCTCGATATAAATTTGATCAGAACTTTTTATCTTGTTACATATAAAATGTTTGTAGAAGTTTTGGTTACAAAGGAAATCCTGGCAACATTATCAAGCTTTTTTCACAATTTAAGGACGATTTGGTCAGTAGTAAAGAGCTAGACAGAGTTCCCATATTCCATAGCAGATACAATGTGTACAGCAAAAAAAATCCACTAGCTTAATACATTTTCGTAGTAGGTAGTCACAATTTTTCCAACGTTTTCAACAAGAATAAATTCGTTAAAAATTGGACTATAAAAATGTAAAGTTCAATGACGGCTACACTACACTTTATTATAACCCGCGATATTAATTAAAAAGTGTATGCTCTAGATGCACTAAAAGGAATTGCTCCACCGAACAGAGTACATAAGGTATTTCCCTAATGGAAACTCCCTTCACCTAAGCTATAAT
This sequence comes from Galerucella pusilla, assembly GCA_910591695.1. Lineage (NCBI taxonomy): Eukaryota > Metazoa > Arthropoda > Insecta > Coleoptera > Chrysomelidae > Galerucella > Galerucella pusilla. Next base: position 33,985 of record CAJUYI010001709.1, read on the forward strand.
CATTTTAATAATGGAGTAGAGGAAGTTTGGGAGCATGAGTCGCACAAGATACTGTTTGTTTGTTTTCCATTTTCCAAGTTGAATAAAAATTTATATAAAATATGGACAAATTCAAATATTTTGAGAGTTCAGAGATAGTGAAGTTCAACAAAAACTTGTGTAACATAATTTTGTATACCCAGGAGATTGTCTTCAACATATTTGCTGCTTGAAGTTACCTATCATGATAAAATTATTTGAATAAAAATGAAATTAGTTCAAATTTCGCGCTCAACCAAAAATGACTGACGACATAACGGGTCGTGCGTGGTGCGTTTGTGAATTATTTTTAATTTTTGGCTTTAATTTGGCTAGTAGTGGAAAGAATTGTTTATGTTACCGTGAAAGACCGAGATCTGGTGAATGTCGAGATACACCGGTGAATGTAACATTCTCAACGTTGCTTGACGTTGACTGTATGTCCGAAATATTGTTGAAATTTCATTATTTCTAACTTACACCGGCGATTGTCGACATTCAGGATGCACTCACTCATGGTGTATGTTAAAAAGAATTTTTTTTTTGGAATAAAAACAAAAAAAATCCATAGGTCTCTCTTAAACTACCGTGGCACTTCGAATTGCACAAAAGTTCCTTGCTTTTACAGCTGCATTCAGTCGTGGAACACTTCCTTTCGCAGTGACATCGTGTATATAGCCTTTCCCTCCACTTTTTGAATTAGCAGAAGCTGCTTCTCTTAGCAACATTTCTTTTGTTGAAACTTCGTCCATGGAAAGTAACTTTTCCTTACAAATTACGAACTGATTACGGATGAAAAGCTGCTTCAAGGTACCATTTTTGTTAGCTAATCAATAAAAGTCTGAATCCTCTATTCCAACAACAACCGCTAACACATTTAGAAGGTCTGTACGAACACGGTCGACATCAGGTACTTGAATTCTTACGGTATCACCAATTTGGGAAGGAGGAAACTTTTTTTTTTTAAGGTTCGCAACATTTTTGTTGCTTGAAGTAGATTCTCTTTTGCAGCTACTCTTTTTAAAGAAATTAGCTCGTGTTGTTCAGTCAGTGCTTGGTATTTTCATTATCCATGTCTGTTTCAACATAAGCTTCTAGCTGTTCTTCGGTCTCAATGTTTGAACATTGCCGCGAAAAGTTATAACGATGTTATACCTCTTTTTGGTTTAAAGCCAAACAGGGCTTCATAAGGACTCTGGCGTATTCCTTCGTGATAAGTTGTGTTTTTGGCGAATTGGACAAACGGCGAACCTTCTGACCACTTGTTTGAATCATTGTCTTGCATCCAAGCAGTTAACATGTTTTGGATGTCCTGATTGGCTCTTTCAACTGAGTGACGAGGCTTTCCGTGCACTGATTTAACATCTTTTCACATACCGCATAGTTCAGATATGACTCGAATACTGAACTCTCTGCCATTATCCGAATGCAATATAGCGGGAGCACCAAATGTTAAAAAAAATTGGAGACGGTGATATGCTACTTCTTCCGATCTCTTGCTTTTTAAAGGTCGTAACTGGACAAATTTGGTTAAATTATCTTGATATACCATTATATAAACTTGTAATCGCCATCCCTGTGTAATTGCAAGTCTATCAAGTCGACATGACATCTAGAGTTCAATTCGGAACTGAGCATTGGTTTCACAACAATACCTTTTTTAGGCGCAATATATTTCATTTGACATTGTTTACACAAATTTAAATACAACATTACAACTGCATAAGTAATATTTTTGTATCTAACTTGCAATTCTTTAAGCATTCGTCCTTCATGGCCTGTTCTTATGTGAGTTTCAGAAAGTATTGTAAACAACTCATCATTAGTGACATAATACTGGATATTTGTTTCTCCTGGTTTCAATGGCACAATTAACTTTTCTCCACTAACTTTTAAAATGTCAAAACGTTTCAAAAGTCCAAAGGTGTACTACACTTACTTTTAGCAGAAATTACTTCACATACGATTTTAGAGTACTTTTCTTGTGAAAAATAAAAACAATTGTCTTCTCGTTTACTTCCAATTAGGGCATGTAACTTTTCAAAAAACTTATCACTATTCACTGTAGTAGCCATTGAATACAAATTATAATTTCTAGTAAGAAAATTAAATTAGGTTAGAGAGCGCTGTCAAACGTTGCGTTAGACTGACGAAGACAAAGCTAACTGAAACAAGAGGCTGGAACCGTCTAAAAACTTGTCGCGACCTGCAGTGTCCGAATTCACCGGATCTCATTTGTGTTTGTCGACATCCACTCGCGAATGTTGACATTCACTACTTCCGGTCTTTCACGGTAACATATGTTCACCATGGTGGTGAAAACATTTATAAGCCACGCACCTTGCCAGTTAATTTCAAGATTATTTAACAAATGCATCGTAAAAATGCGTTAACTACACACAGTCAATTATACTGAAGTAAGTCATTGAAGTCTTGGATGGGTATTTTGGTTTCTCTAATCTTCCTTTTTAAGACGTAAATCAAAAGTTCCTTGAATATCTGTGGAGTTGCGTGTAACTAACTTCTCATTTGGAAGAAACCAATTGGGAATTTTAGTAAAAAATTCACGACTCTCATACACACTACAGTATTTCCGCGGAGTGTATAAAGGATGAGGAAAGTGGGTTAACAGCTTCGTTATACAGTCAAACTTGGAAAATCCCTCGAAAAGCTTAGCAATCTTTGTAATGGGGGAAGGTGGGGTACTTGTGGATGTATTAAAACCTATGTAGGTACCTAGTGACACTGCTTAGATGTAACAAACTTTCTTTGGAAAAAAGTTCAACATCAAATTTCTAAGCACATTTTCTTGGGAAATTCTAAAATTAAATTAGTTTCACAGAAGAAGTTGTTTGTTCAAACTTAATAATGTTTCCAAATAACTTCACATAGTATTATTCTGGAATACAGGAGTAAAAAATGCAGGAGAAAATAGCAAGAATGTATCAGGCAAGCGGGATTAGATAAGAAAGAAAGAAATTCTTGTTGAATGTGATGGAGTGCAGAGGTGGCAATAAAAATGCTGCCCAATACAATGAGATATGAGAGATTAAGACAGAAGAGGTAACGATTACAGACGAGCTCCATGTGGGTTCGCGATAAAGAACGTCATTAAAATTTCCATATTAAAGAGAAACAACAAGGAAAATCCTAAGCAAATTTAACTTCAGGATTGTGTATTTATATTTAACCATGCATTTTATTCAATAATTATGAATAAATATAACTTTGGTGCATTAATAATTTTCGATTCTTGGATCTTTATCTTAATAAGGAGTACTCTTTTCCCCCCCACGAAGGAACCTCCAAAAAATATAGTATAAAGAAACGCCTGAACAAGGGAACGTAAGTGTATAAGTCCCCATTGTCACATCTCATCAAAATTTCCGGTTTTACGAGAAATGAAAAAATGTGTAGCACATTATTGTATATGGAGCTTGAATTTCCTTACTTAACAAAAAAGGAGAGCTATACGGCAGTTGTGCGCTTTTAAATATTGATTACTGACTGAATAATTTTTTAGAATTTCAAGAAAGAACGTTTCGCGGGACAAACGGTAAGAACTTCAGTTCCTTTTAAGCAATAATCAAATTTTTTGAATCAATCAATAAATACACAAATTAATATAAGAGTTTATTTTACTCTTGGTGAAACTTCATTTAAGAAAAATATACAGTGGTATATTAATTAGCACAAAGTACATATTAAGTATTCTATTAACTGTAATTAATAATACGAGAACCCACGCGCTCAAGGCACATAATGTAAGAACGTAACGTAACGGTCAGATCTTTTACGTTGCGACCTCCCTCGTTCCAAGTAACGTAACGGTCAGACCAACCTAACATAAAGAACTAAAGTTCTAAAAATACTTCATTTTGTGGATAATAGGAGCAATTCTGCAAGCAAGTGTTAAATTTTAAAGCATGGTGCTCTCAGTAATTTCAAAAGTAGGTACACACGTGGCTGAGTAATATTTCAACAAAAAGCAAGAGTGCTGGAGGCAACTAAAATCCGAGTCGAAGATCTGCACGAATACGTTTTCTTCATATTCCACGCCCAATCTTTCAGGATTGGGTTCAGTTGCTCTAAACTTGTAGCAAAGTCTATATATTCCAATAAGTCCGGTCACTCCTTTAATCGTCGGAAAACGCCGGCATTTTTTGCTGAGAGTCGTAAATCATGTGCGACACCTGTTTTTGCTAGTCATTTGGTAGTATACGAGGTGACGGACAGTGAATTCATTTGTGAAGGAATTTACCGGGTGCAATTAGAAAATATGTTGACTTTATTCTTGTTTTGAAAAATATTGGCAATTTATATTAAATATATTATTGCTAAGTAACTTTTTAGAAATTTTGTTTTAACCAAGGAATGGAATGAAAAAAATCATAAACAGAGACTTCAATAACGTATATCCGAGCGTATATCTGATAATACTTAATAACTAATACAGAATGATCAGCGAATGAACATTTGTGTTGATATAATCATTATAAAAGAAATAACACAGTTTAACATCTACTTGGGACAAAACGAATACAAATGAACAATTATTTAGGTCAAGTCCATTTGGAGTGTACTCTGTAGCGTTGTATTGAATAAATAAATAAAAATAATTAAATATTAACAAACAAATAAGTATTATGTACATTCTTAAAATTTAATAAATACTTGAATAGTTATAAATTTTTCAAGATTTTCATTTTAGGATGTTCTTCATTCTTTCTAAAGGTCCTTAGTGAGGAATTTGCAAATTTCAGTGTATAATAGATTCGCACCCTTGTATATAAGGACAGCAGGTATTCCCATGAGAAGTTTGGGCAAGGATGCGAAAATGCGATAGTAGACAACTTGGTCTTCAAGTTCATTCCTATTCCTACATCATCCTGCACACATAAATCATTGAAATTTTCAGTCAATATATTTTCTAAAGAAATCAGATATTCACTGAAAATTTTTAGAGGAACTGTCAATCCTCCAAACCGTCCCTGCTTACTACTTTCATAGACTTTTTTTATCGCAGAATGATGTGGATTGGTCACAACCTTCCTTATTGCAAAAGTTTAGGCAAATATCGCATTTGTGTTTAACAAAACACTTTTGCAAAAAATACTCGCCCACATAAACCAGGGCATTTCCTTCTTCTGTGGACAAATCCTGATAGTCTTTCCTTTTTATGTTCAATATTGGCTGACCATTTTTTTTCTTGGCCGTCGTAAACAGGGATCCTTAGGAAGACGAAAGAATGATAATTGCTTATGAATTGCAGTATTGTTTCTACACAAATCCACGCAACAATAATTTCCATAAGAAGGCAACGCACACCATCAAAAACACAGTGCAGATAACGTTCGCACAAATTAAAATTCAAGATTACTTTCTTTAGCGTACCCGATACAATGCTCTGCTACACCACCGTGTAAGTCAAGCAGAACTGAAAAATAAATAAATCCCACATCAGGGCCCGTATTCTTAAGGGACTAGTGAGAATCTCACCAATGAGATAGGTGTATTGCATGGTTGCCTAAAACATGAGTGTTTCAAATTTGTAATATTTTTAAAGGCAATAGTGAGATCTGCAATATCACCGGACGAAATCCAATACGCTTGTTTCTAAGCTTCTCACCGCTTTTGGCGAGATTCTCTATCGGTCCGAACCATGAGAGATTGAATCTCTCTCGTTTCAGGCAACCCGTAATGCATCAATCTCATTGGTTAGATTCTCACTAGTCCCTTAAGAATACGGGCCCAGATGTGGGTTTTGCCGGTGAGACGGTGGGTGTCGGCAGGAGGGGGATTTTCGCGTCATCGAGAGAGTGGTCGGACTTATTGGAATATATAGACTTTGCTTGTAGGTTCCGTTTCTTTGCCTTGCAGAATTCCCTAAACTGTTTGTGTGAGATGTGATGTCTTGGGGTATTTACAAACAATAAAGTTCATCACATTTAAATCGTTAATATTTTTGATACCCAAGTTTCATATTATATATTCAAACAAATTCAATTGTAACTGATTTGGGCTTAAAGGAAAATGGTACAATAGAAATTGAAAGATATTTCAATTTGCATTTTCCTGAATGCGAATGGAGAATGTCTAAATCCATCATATATCGCTACAGATTTTTCCGTTGTTTATTTGTTGTAATTCAATCATTCAACTTGTAGCACGTCAATAGATTCCATTTCAATGAAATTTTCTATATTTTATTTAATCTAGCTGGATTTTCTACTGGATATTTCAAAAGCAGGCTTTTTATATGCATTTTTTCAACATTTCAACAATAGATGACGTTTCAAATTACATACACAAAGCTACAAACAAAGCATTTCGAAAAAAAATAAAAAAATGATAAAGGCTTTCTGAAAAACATAGCTACCGATTAAATACAGTTTATCGTTTATTTATTGTCCGCAATAATAAGAAAGTTATTGGCCATTTTCTGTTTCAAAAGTAATGTTATTTTTACTTTGAAAACTTAAAGTACAAAGATATAAGATTGCTCTACCTGTATCTAATAACGGAAGTAAATAGTACAGAAAAACACTTGAGGGAGAGTTTGGAAAGGAAGTAGTTTCAGATTTATGGTTTCCATATATCGATAATCATGTTACTGGAAATACACCGTTCAAGATAAATTTTTTTTGAAAAAACACAGGATGAATGATTTCCTGTAGTTATTCGTCAGTTTATGGATAATAATATCCCCGAGGAACATAGTTTACCAAGTAGCATGCAATTATTACTCTAAATTGGAAAAAATGCCATTCAATGGTACACAGACGGCTTAAAAGCAATAGAAGGAACTGGGATAGGAGGAGGCCAGGAACCAAACACTCTGAAAGCTTGGGAAATCCACGCCATAAGAAAGTGCGCCAAGTTCAATATTGATAAAGGATATAAAAGAAAAAGGATTATCATAATGTTGGATAGTCAAGCAGCCATTAAAGCACGGAGCTCTTGTGTAATCAGTTCCAAAATGGTGTGGGAATGCCTAGACAAACTCAATGAACTAGGCAAGAACAATATGGATGGATTCTAGGACACACTGGAATAGAAGAAAATGAAATAGCAGATGAACTAGCAAAGAGAGGGACTGGAATACCTTTCTGGGGGCCTGAAGCCTTTTGCGGAATCAGCCCCAATGTAATATTGGAAGAAATAGGTTGAACAATTTTAGCATATTCGTTGTAAAATCGTTTGATACAAGTGTAGATAACTGTTTAAGGTACTGGGTTGTTTGATTAATTAAAAATTAGGAGGTCTTCTTGAATGAAGCGATTATGGACCATTCAACATTCTTTATTGTAGGTATAAACACCACAAAATCTCAGTACATTGATCTCTTCAATTGAAAAATTCGAAGAAAAAATTAAAACAGTTTTTGTCTTGACAATGCGTGTATTCTATTCAATTTTTTACTGTCACTGTCACTTATGTATTTTACATAAACATTCAATATGATATCAAGTAGTTAAAGAATTTCTTGTGATGATAAAATGTTAAAAGGAAATAGTTAAAACTTGCAGAAAATTTATGTGACAACATTCAAATTAGGTGATTATACTCTGTTCAAATTTCATTTGCACCGCGTCAAATAAATATCTATACTTGACAACAGCTCCAGCGGGCGACGTTTTGCGTTTGTATTGGTGGATAAGTAAAGAGGGGTTTAGAGTGCAACGAATTCACCAATACGAACACAAAACGTCTCTGGCTAAAGCTAGAGCTGTAGTCAGGTTGAATAAAAAAAAGAGGTACAGGTATCAGGAGATTACTCAGATTTGCGGGGAGTTATCAACATAATAAAGTACCACTTTTGTAAAAGTACATATTTGCCAAGTTATGAATTCGTATGATTAAAAAACAAATATCGGAAAATGAATAAGCTTGAGGGGGGAATAATTTTAATTCCGATATAGATAAAAGGATAGAAGATTTTTCAAAAAATAATCATACTTTTTCCTTATATTGGTCAAAATATGTCTATTAATACAAACATGGCTTTGTTTCATCCACCAACAAGGCACATTCCAACTAAAAACTTGAGGTATTGTTCTTGGATGTGTTAGGTTATTTTCCAATAAAGTTGATTCCGGATTTATATTGGCTTAACACCTTAAAGGATTAAACAAATCCTGTTTGGGCTTAGCGGATCTAACGCAGCACTTTTTAAGGATGAAATGGACTAGTTCGGTTTATTTGTGTTTGTTTTTCTTTTGACCTCCTGAGCAAATAAATCAATGGATGTTCTAATTAGGAAAGGTTGTGTTGTCTTTGGGCACTTGAAGGTCCCAGACGCTTAATTTGAAAAGTGTTAATGGTAAAGCAATCGACTTTTTAATGGGAATAAAGTTAAAAGAATACAGGGTGTCAATTTTAAGACTTATAATTGAAAGTATCTCGTGAACAAAATTGTTTCTAGAGTAGGGAGGGGGAACTGAAATGACATGAAAAATTTATTAGTAAAACAGTGTCAGTAATCAGCTTTTGGGAAGTAAGGATTATCATCAAAATAGTAAAAAGCAAAGACTAAACGAAAAATGTTTACTCTGTATTATTGTTAGCTTCAGATTCGGGATAAATCAAGAAAACTTTTTTATCTACGAACATATTATGGTCGTTAGAAAAACCGAGCTAGAGAATCTGCAGAATTGGCGTAAATATTTAGCACATTAATCTTGAGAAAAAGCAACACTAGAGTAATCAATATATTTATAAGCAAAATTTGTTCGTTGTTTTCGTATCTTTTTTTAATAAGATTATTACAGTCCAAGGAATTGATATATTTCACGGAATTTAGGGAGTCGATTTAGGGCCGGTTTTACAAGAGAGATTTATACTAGGTATGGTTATTCTGGGAATAAAGTTATATAACCAACTAGTTTTATTCTAGGTATAAATTCTGGTATAACTTTATTCCCAGAATAACTATACCTAGTATAAATCTCTCTTGTAAAACCGGCCCTTAGTGGATTTTCATATATTAAAGACGTTCCGATTTTGAAAATTCAAAAATAAGTTTCGTTTTCAAGTCAAAATTGATATACACACATTGAACTTCTTTCCAAACATAGTTTTGTGTCCATTTTTATATTGATTAATGCATGTAGTTTATGTCAAAAGGTCATTTAAGTAATTACCAACATTGTAGCTCAAAATTTAATCTCTTGTAATCAGACTTCAGTATGTTGCGGTAAAATCTAGAGTGCTCTATTTCTGTAATGGGCAACAAAGTTGAAACTGTGCGTAATTCTCGATGTTATCAACGTTTTTATAAAGCCTATCGCAGCACTGAAAATTTCAAGGCTTGTAAATTCGACCATCGTATTTAGAAATATAATTTATCGCAATTTTTATATGGATATCAGTCATCTAACCGTGAGATGAAACACTAATTTCAGGAAAATCATCACAAAGGAATTTATAACTATGAAAGCATAATTTTTTAAGCATATTTATTGCTCCTGGGATGTTTTTTAATCAAGAGACAGGCATCAGATGGGCATAATATATATTCTGAATTGTCTCATTTTCTTTAAAAAAACTTCTGGACGATGGAACATACCGTGAATCATGATTGATATTCAACTGAACTTGCCTTACGTCCTGACGAATTCGACAATTGGCTCATTTACATATTTTTTTTATTTAACCATTAGGAAGAGCATATCATTTTGAGGCTCTGTGCAAAAAATTAGACGTCAGCGACACTCCTAAGTCGCCTAAAAAAATTATAAACATCAAACAGCGCTCCTGTCCGAATTTCAGGCGTGACGTCATCGCATATGAAATCTCTCGTTGAAAGAGCAGATGTCACGCCGATCGGTTTTCGGTTAGATGACTACTAACAGTATTTTGCTTGCTTATATGCCTATTATTATACGTTTTAGCAAACTCTAAACAGTGTTGTGTTTGTGAAATAAGAACGTTTAGAAATGATTTCAACTATTCGTCACAATGTAAAAAGAGCCTCTGGATGGAGAATATCTACCTTGTACTGATAAGGCCTCCGAAGCCAGTCTACAAGTGATAGAGAGGTCAAGGAAATGATAATAAAGATTAATTTTGCACAAATCCTTTGGATGAATAAAAAAAAGCAATCTAAAGTTTTGTAAAATTCAATACGTTCTTGATAAATTTGTATCCCCATACCGATACGTCCAAGTTCTTAAACTTTTTCAGAAAATTGCCAAGAAGAACCTCATAGGTCGATACTTCCGATTTTGTATTGTGAAACTTTGTTTCCAGATTTGCATCATTTACATTTCAAGTTTTCAGATTTTCCAACTAAAGCATAAATATTCGACATTAACGAAGGATAAAGTTCTGCAAAATTATTGTACAGTGTGATCAAGTTAAACTCCGTTGTGTGCCAGATACGAAAAAAAAGATTCATAAAAAAATATTCGACAGAGTTATTATTTACAATTGAAAATCATGTACAGAGGTAATATCATGATGAAGGTATGGAAGATTGAGTTTTACAGATTACTTTTCAAGATATGTCCACTTTTATCTAAAAATCAACAGCTTAGAAATAATATTCTAGCGCCAAATGCTTTTTGTGCTAATTTTGTTTCAATTCATCACTTTTTTTATTCCATTTTTACGCAACTTATTGTTGGGTCTAACTGAAATATGCAAAAATTTCAAACGGGTCACAATCATGATTAATAAAAAGAATGTATCTTTTGAAGAATCTGAAAAAAAAATTATAAATTCCATACTTTAACTTATCTGTCTTCATAAAAAGCAGAAAAAAGTTGTGCTGAAGGGTACATAATTGTTGGAGCCAGGCACATCTGTATGCAAATTAATCG
>CAJUYI010001709.1:54825-78914 GCA_910591695.1 Galerucella pusilla
TACGAATTACGAACTGAGCAAGATTAGAATAGGCTTTCTTTTGTGTTGATTCAATATTCATGAAAATAGTAAATAAAAGATTTGGTTTGTACTACAGAGTGTATCTTTTTTTTGGAATATTATTTCATGATTTGATTTCAAACTCCGTAAACGAATGTCTCTATTCACAAAAATCCAGGTAATCTGTATGTGATCCATGGAGGTAAAAGAGAGAGGAGAGAATAGTATAAAGAATAATCGACCAAAGTGGCTTCTCATTGATTTCATAATTTACTATGGATCTACATCAAGTAAAAGCCTCATCTATTCCACTATTGTACAACTCAATATCAACTTAAATTCATACTAATACTCATAAATAACCTTTCTTATGCTGAAAATCGCTATTTTTTTAACGTGGCCTTTCAATTTGACACATTTCAGTATATTGAAGTTATCTATGTTCACACAAGAATTGATGACTAATGTGGCTCCTTAATATGGCGACTTCCGTCGAAAGTTGGTTAAATCACTACCACGCTTACCTTACCTCCCTCCCTCCATGATGTGATCTGTTATAAAATGCATCAATTTATGGAAAAAATGTTTATCTCTACAAACCCGTTAAAAATGAACGAAAGCCACCAATAATTTGAGTTCAATCGAATTGTAAATCATGTTATTCTGTTTATTGTCAACAATGAATAACATTTTAATAATAACATCATTCAACTCAATCATTGCTTTTGTACATTTTGTAAAATATCTGGGGAATATGAAACGGGTTTTCAATTAAAAATATTGTTTCCACAACAACTAACAAAAATATGTACAATTTTACATAGCAAAAAGTTGACTTGTAAACATAAATTGTAGATGTAATCAAACAATATTTCAACTTGTAATTAAAGTTACATTATGCTTGTTTTGAAATGTTTTCCAGGTATGTAAAGGATACGTATATATTTCAAATTATTTAGTTTGATTGGAATAATATTATTATTTGTTTAATTGGATCCAAAATATAAATATTTTGCAGAAAAAATATAAAAATGCACAAAACTTCATGTTAAAAATGTGAGTTTTTTTAATTCCATGGAACTATTTGGAGACAAGGAACTAATTTTATCAAGAAACTAAATCATTCAGTCGGCTTCTCGTATCAAAGAATTTTCATCATTTCTCATGTCACAAATATATTTGATGGATTACCACCAGCAAATGCAACTGAAGCTAAACCTCAAAGAAATGCTGAACAGTCAGATGGAGAACGTAATTAAGTTTTCAATTGAGCCAATTTTTAAATAAGAAAGATTATCAACCAATTTGCATTACCTGTGATATAAGACATATTTTATTACTTAAAAATAAACCAGTTTTACATCCTACAGACTATGAAGAACGAAGATTATATTTTGCAAAGCTTGTACAATTTTTATTAATATGCAATCAAAATATTGTAGTTGACACAATTACCTATAATAATATCGTTTTAAGCAATATCTTGCGATTGTACCATAATTTGTAATGTCAAATTTGTGAAATATTATATGTGATTCGTTGTCTTAAATCGAAAACAGCGGGTATGCTTTGTAACAAAAGCGATTTTCTTTTTGAAATATTACTATTAATTTTCTTCACAGTTACTCCACGTGCTGGATATAATTTTCCTCGAAATTGTAATTCCACGTAATTTGATATCTCTTATAAAGCACTCATAGGAATAGATACGAGGTGTTTAGAGAAGTGCAAGATTTTTCATCACTCCTTTCATAAGGCACTTGTTCGATTATTGGCTGTTTTAAGACTCAATACCGAGAAGTATATAGTGGACTGTATAATACAAAGGGTGGGTTAAAACAACTACTACTTTAATAAAATATCCATATTATCGCACTCGATCTTTAATGAACTAACACTTGTGAAGATCTGAACAAAAAACTTGACATGAGAAATGTTATAATACAATTTCATGCCGCTGCACTGATATCGCTTCGCGCTTATTATTGCTGCATTCACATGCGTACAAATGAAATCAACTATTCATGAAGCCGCACTGCACTGTACAGAAAAAATACATAAATTGGTTACATTTACCAATACCGGCTTTTTGTTAACTAGAAAGACACGGCAATGTCGAAGAGAGTTGGTTAGAGATTGTAGTGGATCGTGATACTAGTCACAGAAATCCATTACTTGAGAAGGTCCCGATAAGTTCAAAATCACATAAATTACAATAGTTTCAGAGGCTTATTTTATATACATTACGAGAGAAGACTTACGCGGAACATGAGTGCTCTGGGCGTTACACAGAAAGCTACTGGCGAAGAGATCGATTCTTTCGATCTTCCGATCTCCCACCGGGAGTGGGAAATTGGCGCTAAGTTTTAGGAAAGAGAAGGAGCGATACGTTTTTTAGTATGCGGGAAGAGATAGCTGAGAGAAAAATGCATATTTGAGCTAATCGATTGTCTTTACGGTAAAGAAGCTTGAAATTCGTTAGAACTGGGCAAGTCTAAGTTACAATTCGTTATATGTTTCTAGGGGAGTACGCTGAATTAAAGTGAGATGAGATAGTGTTTTGTTTTCAGTGGAAAGTTTTCATAGTCAATACGTAAACAAAGCTGTTTTCTTATGAGTTTGCTACTGGGCAGGGAGAACTTTGAATATTAGGTATACAGAGTCGGTTTAAGGAGCTAAAGGGAAATATTTAAATTAATTCGAGTGTGGCTTAAACACTTCAGTTTAAAAGGCAGTTTATGGTTTTTAAACAGCACTCGTTCTGCTTCGCTCAACTCGTGCCTCAGAAAACTACTCGTGATTGAAGAAACGTTGGTATAGTTTGGAAAGTTTACCTGAAGCTACCAGGCATCGGTAAGAGGCGAGAAAACATGGCGTATATCTGTCATAAACGTACGGTACATATTTTACCACGTAAAATTGAAAATACAAAAGTCACTGACAGTACCAACGCCACTGGATAAATCAATATCAGTCCATTGACGAAGTGAGAGGGAAGAACACACACACGCGCTTGCCAACAAGAAGTCAGCTTTCGATAAAAATCACCCGATTATGTAATTCGGAGGGTGTGATAATTATGGTTTTGGTACAACGCTGCCAGAGCTTGAAGGAGCCCGTAACAAATTTGGAAAAGTGCTCATCTTTTAATATTCATAAATTTAAAACATAATGTAAATAGAAAAAAACCAAGGAAACAAGCACATTAAAGAATTAACGTTCAATCATATTGTTAATATTGTTAATAATAAAAAGTCCCTTTTCTAACTATTATCACTGCATACTTAGCACTTCAGCTTTTTCATAGTTAAACGCGGCTTCAGATGAACTTGTCAAAGTATACTTAATATACTATTAAATATTTTTTGAGATGATGCTTATGTATGGCTTATGTCACAACTGCTAAGCTGTCAAAACTGTCGAATATAAAACGCTCAAGGTGCCCTAAGGGGTAGTTTGGCTTTAACTTACTACTACTACTACTACTAAATGTGCAGGCGAGCCTTGTCCTGGACAACTCAAGCCAAGGTTCCGACACTGAGGCCACTGGCGGGCCCATTGTGCCAATCCTGCTACCTAGTCATCCATGAAGCCGAGCCCTTCGATAAAGGCCGCAACCTTTTTCAATGGATGCCTGCTTGTGTCTCCAGGAGCCATGACAGTGACTCCGAAGATTCGCCTGCGTAATACAGCCCAGTGTGGACACTCTAAGAGAACATGAACTGACGTTTCATCAGTCATGCCGCAACCCCTACATAGGGAACTTTCCTCTACTCCTAGATTGTAGAGGTGCTTCCTCATACAGCAGTGCCCTGTTAGGAGTCCTGCTATCTTCCTTAGCCTACTCCTTGGTAGTTCAGTGGCTGCCCTGGCGTGTCCATCAGTCCATCCCTTCAGTAGAAGTTTGGATTGTCTAGGACCCTGCAGAGCATTTCAATGAGCGAGGTGCTGATTCCTCAGCCACTTCTTCGTCTCCTTGCGTATTCTTTGTTTTGTTAGGCCCAGGGTCGGGCCCGGGCCGCAGAAAGGAGCTGCCGCCCCGCCAGAGTGGGCTGGAATCCATTCTAGCCGCACCACGTTCCGCCTTGCAAGATTAGCAAGTAGTTCTCGACATTCGTTAGCAAGTCCTAAGTTGCCGGTATACCCACTCAGGGCTTTAATTGCTGCCTGACTGTCGGAGTATATGGTTATGCGTCGATCCACATAACCTCTGTCTAGGTTTATCTGCGCACATTCCAAGATAGCATATATCCTGATATCCATATAGCCTATGATATGCGGATACACCCTCACCCAATGGCTTTAACTTGAGTTAGGGGTGACTTAGTGACCATTAAATCTTAAGAGTTGTTAATAAAACTTCTGCTCTGAATCCACTTTATTATTTTCGTTCGACTTTGAAGGCCCCCATTATAGAGACTATTGCTTTTGATCATGTATATTCATTGGCTATTATTATTTCTATTTAAAATTGATCATTCTACGTTGTTTAAACATGTTAATATTGAGAAAAATCCTTTTTCAAGCAACGCCAACAGTGTAGCTTGTCAACAAAAGGTATTTCCCCGAAGAAAATGTAGTATTTCAGTTAAATTGCTTTTTGAGTAAATGCATACAAATCCAGTAGAGTTTACAAACATTGTAGTGTCGATGTAGTGTCAATATTGAATAGGAAAGAATGTATTTCACAAAAGCATCTCTTGTGACACTGTCTTATTTCGGACATTCAGAGACTCAGCATAATATTGACAAGAAATAAAAGAAGGATTTCTATCAGACTGAAGTGTTTCAGTTTGAATGAAACGGGTTTGGCTCGTTTGCTCGCTTGTTTTCGATTTCATTTTGTTAAATCAGTGATATTCCAAACAGTTAAATTTATTCACTGGTTTAAACATTATTTTGTTAATATTCATGAATGTTGGGGGTAGTTTGGTTCCGATATGTATAAATATGTTATGATGTGTACGAGTAAACAGCTTTGGTCCTGAATATTCATGTAGACTACTTCCATCAGGGCTGAGTTCGAAAAGTACACTCAAGCGCGCTCCATTAACTCTAGCCGTTCGAATACTCTAGCATGATCAGTTAGGTTAGGTTACTCTATACAGTTCGAAAACTACGTTCTTTCATTGCTCGAGCATCGCTTTTTCCAAACAAGTATTTTCCGACATGCGCAGTGTTTTGTGGTTATGTTTTTATTCCCTTATTGTTACTTGTTACCGCTAAGTAAATTTTCAATACAAAAACAGTCCTTAGGTTAATATTTGGTGCTCTCACAATAATAGCACAGATAACCGACATTAATAGTTCGAATCAGACCACCGAATCGTACAAATGTCACTTCGCAGAATGAGAATGATCTCTCGGAGCGTATTTTTTGAACTTCGCCCAGTATTGATGACAAGTTTTGTTGATTTGGTTAGCCACCTGTTCTACGACACGCTTGACTGACCGGAGCATGTTTGTGTACCTATCGGCTACAACGATTTAACAAAAAACCAGCCTTTAGAAATTGAAACAGTTTTTTTGGCTCTGGCTCTTGGACTATTAGTAAACTCTTGTCGTACTCGTTCGAATGTGTCAGCTGAAATTGCATTGCATTCTACAATATTTCTTTCTTTCAAAACGCCAATGCTATCTGGTGCCGTTCAAAAGATACGAGGTGGGGAGGGGACTTTTGAATAGCACTATATTTATTTTCCTAAATCCAACTCAAAATTTCTTAATTTAACAAAAGAAAACACAGTTATCCTTCAATATCTCCCAATTTAAATATTGTTTAACTTATTGAACACATTTTGTTTGTAAAACGGCTATCTACATTCATTGAAAAAAAAAACACTCAAGATCCTGTTCCTGATTTTTCGTTTCATTCGTACCACGATTCCCACACTTTTTTTTATCAGCTACTGATCTTGTTTGACGAAATTATTCGACTAGCTTTGTTACATACGACTTTTTACGTTTTCCTAAAGCTGATTGAATAAACTCGTTGTTTGTTTTGAAACCTTTTTGTTTCTAAAATAAAGTAAGCTCAAGAAAATACGATTTTGGATTAGAGCCTTGCAAAAAATACCTTGACAAAACTACTAAAGAGATTTATCGAGTGTGTGAACATACTATAACACTTAGACAGGGTTTCACCATACTGGGTGGCATAAGGGCATTGAAAAAAACTAAAAAGTATATTGCAAATAAAGAGAATCTTGATTTAAATTTGGAGTATGAAAATGTCTGGGAATATTGGCCACCCTGTACACCTGATGTTTTTGTGGTTGTACGCTACGTATGATCTCTAACAAAATTCAAATAATTATCAGTAAAATATTAGTTTCTCACTCACTCACACATTCAATAGTAAAATATGTTCTTTTATTAAAAATGCTATTTACATTCTAAATTTATTTCACATTTTCCACATTTAAATATTTATTTGAAAATGGTACTTTGATAAATAATATACCAATTTCATTTTAATTTTGTAAAATGCGACTGTAACCAATATTGAAATGAAGCAAAAACCGTATAGAAATATTAAAATTGATTTTTAATTTGTCACTCGTATTGTGCTTCATTTTCAATTTCAAACAGTACAATTTACATACACATTTTCACATTTCTCACTACCATTTTTAAAATAATTTTATCACCAAACATTGATGCAAAATTCACGCTGTTTATTTTATTAAACCTATTTAGGAAGAGAGAAGGATATATGGTCATCGAAAATTTGGAAAAATTTTATTAACAAAGCAGCAAATAATAATAAAAAGTATAGAGTGGCGAGAGTGATGTCCATCATCATCAAGCCTTTAAATCTAATAGAATCCATTTATTAGGGTGGATTACTCCCTTTTCACTCCTTATTGCTACAGTTTCTTGTGTCTCCCCCTTCTTCTCGGCCATAGAGTCCATTGTGTTATTATTCTTATCATTCCTCCAGGCTTTCGTCCCATAATATGTCCTTCCCATTCATTGTTTAACTCGCTTTCTATTTCTTTGTTAGTTTTGAGTCTCCTTTATTTATGGCTTCACTTTTCAGAAGTTTTCTATTTCTGCAGTAACCTTGGTTTCCATTGAGTATTCTTTCTTGCACCCGCTCTTTTCCTGTTTGTCCCATCGTCACTCTTAAGTTGAATGTTGTTACATTTTCAAATGAATGCCATTGCGTTTTTGAAGTTCCCTTCGGTTTTTTCGTTTTTTTTTTTTACCTGCTATCATATATTTTGTTTTTTCCGCGTTGATTTCCATTCCAAGTGGATTTGCCTATTCTCCTATCTTTTCAATTGCTTTGATAAGTTCTTGCCTTGAATTTGCTACTATGGTTAAATCGTCTGCATATGCTATGATTTGAATATGGTCTGAGTGATGTTAGGATCTCAAAATTTCCAAAATAAAAAAATCCAGTGGTCATGTACAACCACCTTGGTTTATTCGCAATGAAAATCTCCATAGAGACCTAGTTGTGGAGCTCAAAAAGCTGCAAGAATGCAAGAAAACATGTTATACAACTTCTATATAACTCAAATCAGAACACTGGCCAAATATGTGATCAAAACGTCATAACTAAATGATGAAGATGAAAAATTTTACTGCTAGACTGATATATATACAGTGCTATTCAAATGTTATTTCCAGATGGCCGAATTCATCTGGATTATCCTCCAGAATTTCAAGAATTCGGGACCGCCGAGTTGTACCACGGGACACCAGGTAGATGTAATCCTACCGTCTAGTTGTACCACCATATTTCTAGAGAGGATTAACGGTTTAAAATAACAATCTAAACAGTTTTATCACATTTATTTATACAATTCGATAATATAATACAAAGAAGATATATTTTTAAAATTTGTTTTGAAATATACAGACAAATTAACATTAATTTCACAATTTAAGATCTCTTGTACTACTGCGGCAAATAATAATAGCTTAAAGATCTTACAAAATCAAATTTGGTGATCTTATTTTCTTTTAATTCTTTTATTTTAGAAGTTATATACTCATGTTTCTTTCTAGTAACAGATTTAAATTTTTTTATAATTGTTGATTCATTGGCAGTCTTAATTTTTGCAAATGTTTCATTTTGTATATTTATTATCATGTCCACAAAAATAAATATATTTGGATGAGGAGAATAAAAACTGTTTTTTAATAAAGAATGAAATGATTCACAAGCGTTGGTAGACCGATACATGCTATTTGTGTTACATGCCCAAACTTTTGGAGGAAATTTAGCTTCTTCTGATATATAATTTTCAACTATGTAATCACAAAATTGTATTACTCTCTCATCATCGGGCGATTTGTCAAATATTTCAAGAGAAAAAAAGTCACCTACTTCGGTAGGTTCTAGAAAATGTAGGCCAAAGAATAACTTTAAAAACTTGCCAATTTCTGAATTTTTATCTTTATATTCATTCGACAAACCTAAATTTAAAATTTTACGGTACCATGCTTGACATAAGTGAAATCTACACCCGGTTAAATTTGAATATGGCCAAAATCTATAAATTGCTTGTTCAAAGTCGACTACTATATTTTTTGGGTTAAAGGATAAGTTAAGTGCATTACATTTATCGCTAACATTTTGAAACAATTTGAAATATGTATTACAACTTTTATCGGGTAACAGAGCAAATATGACTGGAACATAATAACCTTTTTTAAAAGCATGAATGGTAAATAGTTGGTAAAAAAACTTTGTACAATATTGAAATGTACCATCCATAAAAATGGTATCACAGGAACATAAGAAATATAAATTTGTGAAACAAGAAAAGATAATTAAATTGTTTTCCTTATCTAAACAGCAAAGGAAATTTTCATCTTTAATTTTAGTTTTCAGATTTAAATTAACAACTGCATCAAAAACCTGATTTATATCCTTAGGTAATGCTGGTAAAACATCTCGCCATGCTTCGTACAGATTTCTTCTCACACGAAGTAGATCATCGCTTCCAATGTCTGAAGCCCAATCATTGTTCTACGAGATGTTAGAAAAATCATACTGTTAATAATACTTTAATTTCTAGAAATTTTAGTACTCACAGTTAATTATTCATGAATTAGTTTAGATGGCCTTTCTGTGCTATCCTCAACAGCTTTTCTTTTAACGCTATTACTAATAGCTTGCCTAGCAATCGTCTTCTCACCTTCATGATTATGATCAAGCTGAGATTCCAAAATAGTTTTTTCATCTGCACTTGTATATATTTTGGCATTGCATCTACTTTTGGTGTTAGTGCAACACCATCTAATTTTACCACACTTTGCAATGTGTGCTTTTGAAAATTTGAAGTTATTTAGCACTAACAATTTTGCACCTTTTTCACTAAAGATCGATTGGACTTCCATTGCTGTCTTAAGAAACTCACGACTCACGACTGATCGCTTAGTATGAAGATTATAAATAAATAGTAAGCAGCAGTAAGAAGGTATTATCACCCCCAACCCTTAAGAAAAATTCAAACTTCGACATTGGTGGTGGTGTTATAGAAAGTTTCACTTATTGAGAAAAGGTCATTAGAGAATTACTGAGAATAATGTAAAATATGTTAGACTACCTGATTTCAATTTCGTGGTACAACTCGGTGGTCAAAAAAGGGCAACCTTTTACGCTGCCAGATTATGTCAGGTAAGCGTGGTACAACTCGGTAGTCTCCCAAGAATTAACGACTCAATTGCATTTTGTAACATCTCCAGATACACTTCACCGCTTAAATTTGAATTTTGGAAAACAGGACCAACTATGTGGTTTCCCAAAATACCTGCCCAAATATTGACTTTCTCTGAAAATTGGGTATGTTGTTCACGAAAGGTGTGAGGATTTGTGTCATTCCAATAGGTACTTTACATTTTGTGTATTCACATTTCCATTGAGGCAAAAAGTACTTTCGTCACTAAAACAAATTGTTTTTGTGTAATGTGGGTTTTGACTAATTTTATTTGTCCTACATTCACAGAAGTCGAGCGTTCTGTCGGGGTAGTCATCCGAAAGGTGGTGCACCATTTTTAACTTGTATGGATGAAATTTATTTTCAGCCAACACTCTCTGTACTGTACTTTTACTTACTCCACAGATAGACGCAACTTTAGTTGAAGAGGAAGTAGGGTTTACTACCATTTCAGGAACTATATCAATTTTTTTATTATCACTAAATGTTGGTCGACCAGATCGTTTGGCATCTTGAACACTACCTGTTGCTTCAAACTTGTGAAGAAGCTCCCTCAAATAAGTTCTCGAGATAGGGCGATCTGGGTTCTTCCTAGATTCACCAATTATTGAGATAGCTGCTACTTTGTCGGCTTGAGTACGTACCATTTTGCCTATATAAACGCTTAAACGTCTCGTAAAACAATAATAAAATTAAATATTTAAGCTATTTAGAAAAACTTTGCAAAGCAACAAATACAATTAAATTAAAAACGTCAATTTTTTGGACAACTAGCGGACTGAAAAATCTTCAATATTTAAATGTGAAATAATAATTTTGGTATTTATTTAATTTGTCCATCAAAATTAATTTAAACACAAACAAAATTAATATGGCTATGTAGCCAATGTCAATACCTTTCAAACGAGATATCACTTGCCATACAGACCCATTTAAAATTATTGGCCAGACTGGCACTGTGACGTCATCTATTACTATTACGTCACCTGTTACCATTCGTAGAGATGTTTACAACACTTTATTTTCACCCTCCAAATTTCATCAATGTAAGTATAGCCGTTCAAAAGATACGAGGGGGGGAGGGGATTTTTGAATAGCACTGTATATCATGGTAATACATTTCGATTAAAAGTATTGATAACAGCTCTTTCAGTTTGGAAGTTTTAACATTTCCAATCTTTCAGCGTTGCACTCCTCTGAGGACTGAAACTTTTAGATTGAATTTATAATTTCTCCAATAAATACTTTTTGTATACATTAAGTATCTAATATTATATTCTATGCAGTACAAAAATAACTAGGAATTGATTACTGCTTTCAAATTCATTCAACTAATTTAAAACAAACATGTTGTATACATTGGAAACTAAAAGAGGATTTATTTAATTTGTTTTAGCAACTTTCCTAATTGCATTTTCTGGATACACCGACCGTATTAGACACTCAAGAGTGTTACACTAGATTTTCTCTTTTCGTTGTAAGGCTTCTCATACCTTTCCATTAATTTGCAATTGAATTAGAAAGAGCAAACTTCAGAAAGTGGAGAATGGACTTTGTTTCAATGACTTAGACGTAGGCTAGGGGCTGAAATTCATATATTTTTGGATCAAGGTAGGTTTTATTCATTCAAAATTTCCTTAAAACTTGTTAGCTTTATTTTAATATAATACGTAGTCTTGCAGTGTTGCCAAAACTTGGAAATAGTAATGGGTTTGAATTGGAACATCCAGGTTTCATCTAAAGTAATGATACAAATCGAGGTTATCGTTCAAAATAAAGTAAATATTCATATTTCATCCTGTATATCAGTGAACAACGACAGCACACCTATTTGACAGTATTTATAGTTCGTTTTGGCTCACTCTGTAAATAAATATCCACAAATTTATAACAAAGTAATAATAATAAACAACTAGATCTTGTCCAAAATGGAATACGAGTCGACCCTGTTGGGATGTGCGTAATTGTACAAGAGTTGTTAGTCCTTCATTAAAGGATTCTGATTAAATTATCGAAAAGTCAGAAGAACTCCACAATAGAACTAATTACCTTAGAAATAAACCTGGTCGGTGAATAATCGATCAATTCACGTTGATTTGGTTAATTACCCAACAGCATCATTGAAATCAGGTATGGAAAACAGAGAGGCCAATGAAGAGTTTAGTTTCCATCATTTCATCCGAACGAGGGGATCTCTAATTTCTAATTTGGCGCTGATTATATTTATTCTAGAGGTTTCACACAGGTTATTTTAGAGAATATTGTTTCTTTATAAAGCTATGTTGAAGCTTGAAATATATAAAATGTAAATGGAAAAAATTTAATTGAAGGAGAATCCAAAATCTGGTGTGTGTTTGTTCTTGAAACACAAACCTCGCAGGATTCTAAATTTTTATTAAATCAGGAATGTGTACATTTCATGAATATAGAAACGATAATAATGACTATTTACCTCATTATGAATTAGTCCAATTCACAGCACTTAGGCCACATTGTACATCCATCCTCACGAGGAGTAGTCCTCCTAGGTCATCGTCCATCCTGTCCTTCCCAGGAAGGTGGACAGGTCTCACCGAACACACACTCTCATATTGACGATAACTCCGGACACTCGCATAAGACATGCCTAAGAGTTTCATCTTCCTGTTCACACATCCTGCATAGAGGTGAGTCCACTAGCCCCATAGTATGAAGGTGTTTCCTCAGTTGACAGTGACCAATCAGAAATCCTACTGTTAAACGTAGGTTTTTCCTGGTCATTGCCAAATATTTTTTCGGTGCCAGCTTCCCAGAGTCGCCCACGGTGATCCTGGCAAGACAGCATCCATTAATTCCATCCCATCTCTTAAGGGATTGAGCATGGGTGTAACGTTAGGCTAGTTCCGCAATTGTCGAAGTCGTTAGGCCGTAGGTGTCACTGAGGAACTCTAGTACTAGCCCCGATATAACACGTTGTCTGTTCAACGCTAATAGGGCTTGTCTACTATCAGTGCAGATTGCTGGTTAGTTCTTTTGTGGCAATTGAGATACCAGCCAGATAATGATGATAAAAATACATCATTAAAATTTGAAATTTTTAAATGTATACTTTGATAGGAAGACTTCTATCTCTAGTCTCCATAACTTCCATGATGCATTGTTCGGATGCATATAACTGAGGTAATTAAAACACAGATATTAGATACGTTAAGCAAACCGTAAAATTGTATATTTATCCGTAACTGCATCCTTTAAAGGAGCATCAATCGACCCATACGTATACAAACTTAACAATGTTCTTTTTATGTATCTATTGATCAATCAAACTGTACAATATGCATAAAAGGGCGACTTGAGAATCCTATTATATCATCCACTAAATGTATCAGGTTGAAAAATTGTTTATAGAAACAGCACCATCATTCCAGTGTAATATATTTTGTAAATTCAAGACATTCCTTGGAACATTTTGAATATTTGTAAGGGCTAATGATCCTTTACATCTGCTCAATTGAGCCTCTCCCTTCAAGGGTGAGATGTTTGATTAACTTGTCAGCCAAGGGCCGGAAAGGGTCTCTATATTACTCTGTTATTATCAATTTGCAGGATTGGCTCAGCTTTTACTGAATATATTAACAATAATTATAATTTTTGAGTAGTTTGAGTCATGTTTCCACAATGCGTCGCACCTTGCACTCCTTCTGTAGCCTTCAACCATTTATTGAGGCGTTAATTCAAGTCTACTGAATATCATTATTGGATTTTAGTAAGTTCCAGAACAAATATATCCCTAACACTTGCTCTTAGGAGAAAACTCTTCTCTTAACTAACAATTTAACTTGAATTAAACTGCGCTCGATATTGACGTTTCTACATCCTGAGGCAAGCCACCGTTTTAATAAATTATAGAATAGCTGAAGGAAATTACTAAAGCTGCTGTTGCCTTTATATAGATCGATGCAGTCCAGACGGACCTGTAAGGTCATCGTAGCCTGTGTACGACGTAGAATTTCAAGTGACCGCTGTTGACAGTAATTAAATAATTTTGATTAGCGAAGTATGTTCATTGTCGTTACATATTTTGACCTACGAGAGCAGTGATTGTATGTGAAAATGTTGTAGCGTGATATTAGTTTACAATTTTTCAGCTTTTTAGAACTTTAGCTCATTACGTTAGGTTGGAGCGCTGGGGGGTCGCGACGCTAAAGATCTGACCGTTGCGTTACGTTGTTACGTTATGTGCCTTGAGCGCATGGGCTTTCGCGCTCTCTCCTCAGTCTCAGAGCTAGACTCTTTGCGCAAAATGTCGTTTGTCAGCATACATTGTATTATTAATTGAAGTTAATAGAATACTTAATATGTACTTTGTGCCAATCAAGTAAGAGTAAACTAAATTCTTACATTAATATGTGTATTTATTTATTCATTTCAGTCAAAAAATTTGATAATCGCTTAAAAGGAACTAAAGTTCATCATCATCATCATCATTAGGCTGTAAAATTTTCTGTTATTATTTTTATTTTTGGAGAAATAGACACAAAATTTCATTTATATTCTTTAAATAGAGTTTTTGGAACTTTAGTTCTTTACGTCAGGTTAGGTTTGAGCGACCAGGGGTCGCGACGCAAATGATCAGACCGTTACGTTACGTTATGTTACGTTGCGTCGTTATGTGCCTTACTTGCGATTCATATGCTTCGGCCGGGAATTGAACCCGGGCCGACCGCGTGGAAGGTGAGCAATCTACCACTGAACCACCGATGCTACATAGAAATTCTATGCAAAGCTGGTATTCGCAGTGCTGGTGATCTACTTGAATTTATTCGGATAAATTTTTTACTATTATTTCCATAATTTTTTTGCGCGATTGATCTTTTTTGTTTATTCACAGCATCGGTTGTCAGGACGGTAGGTTGTGTTTACTGGTTTCTAAGTTTAACACGTCGGTAAGTGATTTACTTACCGTTCAGACGTCGAAAAGTAATAAATAGCATAAAAACAATTTCACCAAAATGCAAAATATATTAAACTGATCGAGAAGTATAAATGTCACTTTTGACATTTCGTTCATTTCGAAGAAATTTAAATTATTTTATTCGGAATTTATTTCAATACGATCGCGCAAAAAATGGTATAAGCATCTCGAACGCTAAGGGTAATTACAACGTTTGCATGTAGATTCCTCTCGTAAAATTGGACAAAGTAATATAAGAATTAAGGGGTCTAGCACATTTACTTTTCGAAATACAGGGTGTTGAAATTTTGAAAACTTGAATGTTTCAATTCGATAACTTTAAAATGGATTGATAAATTGATTTGACATTTGGCAGGTTGTTTTTAAATGTAAAAGGGCATATTTTGATAGAAATAGTAGTTTGTGCAACTAGTGTGGATATGGACAATCTACACGAGTCGAACAGCATATTTTTTCTACGACTCATTTATGAAAAAATCTAGAAAATTTCTATAAACTGTAATATAACTTCAAATTAAAAATACACAATTCAATTTTATGTTCCCACTAATTTTTTTGAGGTAAACGTACAGTTCTTGAATGTCCAATTTGAATAATGCCACGGTTTCCTTTTTTCAGTATACGATGCTGTTATAAGTAGATGCTGCCAGTCGGACTCCCTCATGAAGGGTACCGTACCATTATCTATAAAAATGAATATTCTGCTAAATATTTCAAACGTCTACCTGTTGTCGTTATTAATATCAAGCAGAATAATTATTTAAAAATAAAATTGACAATAAAAAAAAACTTCTCCACGGGTAATCGAACCCGGGTCCACCGCGTGAGAGTCTGGTTTGCTTACTACTCGACCATCGAGGAATATGCAAATTGTTTATCTATAACGTCAGATGTATTACATAATTTTAAAAGGAACTGAAGCTCCTACCGTGTGTCCCGCGACACGTTCTACCTTTTTTTCTAAAATGTATTGGCATAAGTACTTTTTGCTGTCAAAGTTTCATCTAAATGCCGGACCTGTTGGTTCGAAAACCGCGGAAAATTCGACAGACCGGAAGCAAATGCTCAATATTTAATGAAATGGTGATTTATTATGTAATAGAAACCGGATTCACGGTATACATTATTAAGGGGTTCAGTTTGGTGTTGGAATACGTCTCTAATAATAGCTTTTTCTCCATCGACACCCCTTTCCGTTACATATATCATCTATTCGGGTAATTATTAGGGTGGAAATTCTAAGTAAACTTGTTGAGTCGTTTGCTTTTCTCTTCCAGAAAACTTTATCTCGTGTAAGTGAATTAAATCATGGATAGAATGGAATTTAATTCAATATTTGAAAAATTTTAATTGAAAAATTACTTTGTGTGTTTTTTTTTTCAAAGTTCTCTGTAAATATGCAAGGAAACTGTAATTTTTAACTTTTCCTATTAAAATTGAGGGTTAAAATTAATCTCTACCATATCTTGTTTTTCTTTGTGTACTTATATAGGTTAGCGAAACATGTTTAAAACAATTTAGTTTTAATTGCCGAGAGATGAAAAGCTGGAAAGTTGACCAAAGTTCCTACTTTCAAAGTTTATTTTTAATATTTCTGATTATAAATTCTCTTTGGAATTTTTACGTGCTGTGTTTTAATAAAAATTACTTCAGTAAATGCAATTTTAATCTTAATTCATTTCGATTAGCATGGACAATATACGAGGATGTATTGAAAAAAACGTAAACCAGAGTGACGCAATAAATTAAAAGAAAAAATATGTCCACCGAAATTGTGAAAATCGGAAAATAGGAGTATCGAGCCATCCTGTATTCAAAAGGGTTAAGAGGTATGAAGTAGATTTACGAAGATATGCTCAATATCCTTGGTGATTAATGTCCTTCGTCCTCTCCAAGACCTAAGAAGTGATTCGTGATTTAGGGTTTGAATTACTAGAACACCCCCCTTATTTACCAGATTTGGCTCCGTCCGACTATCATCTCTTCCCTCAACTGAAAAAAAGTTTGAAAGGTCGTAAATTTTCTTCCAACGAGGAGGTGATAAAAGCTGTGGAGGTCTGGTTTGCAGAGCAAGAAGATACATTATTTTTGAAATATCTAGAGACGCTGCAAGTTCGCTGTAATAAACGTATCCAATTAAGAGGAGAATATGTTGAGTAATAAAATATTTTGACATTGAAATTTTGCTTAAGAATCTTCCAATATACATATGTATATGTTTTTGTTTGCATGACGGACGTACCTACAGTCACATCTTAAATCTGAACTTATCAAGTACGCAAGAAGCAGATTTCGGAATGAAGTTTACTACTTGTTTCGCATCACAGTGCATATCAATGTAAATCAGACACCGACTTCAAATATACATAAATAAACCATATTTATATTGTGAATTATTCATTTTGAACATCAAAGCTTTGTGCATATATGCCGAATATGCATTTAGAATTCCGTTTCTCAGAAAGTAGGGCTTTACTGCTACTTCAATATTAATTCATTATTTATGGTTGTTGTCTAGTTTTAAGGTTACAACGTGAAATAATCGTTCTAAAGAAGAGTTGAAAGCGCTCAAGAACAATTGTATTTGTATATACTTTTGAAATTGTTCGTGAATTCACTACAAAGTAATATAATGTTATTCTCAAGATCTTCATGTTTTATGTTAATGTTCAAATTTGCCTTCCCAGTATCCATTTTGGACCTAAAAAAATCTGAACAAACAATTCTTCACAGACACATTTTTTACGGAATTCCCAACGACACGATCTATCTGTATCTATATCTGTAGAATAGGGAGGGTGAGTGTAGGCTCACAGCACTTAGGCCACATGTGTCTCATTGTACATCCTTTCGAGGAGTTGTCCTTTTAGGTTATCGCTCATCCTGTCCTTCCCAGGAAGGTGGACAGGTCACTAGGAGACATCTCCTTTATATCGGCAGGTGTAGACCAAGACTCACCGAACACACACTCTCTTATTGATGATAACTCCGGACACTCGCCTGACAGTTTCATCTTCCTGTTCACACAACCTGCATAGAGGTGTGTCCACTAGCCCCATAGTATGGAGGTGTTTCCTTAGTTGACAGTGGCCAGTCAGAAATCCTACTGTTAAACGTAGGTTTTTCCTGGTCATCGTCAAATATTTCTTCGGCGCCAGCTTCCCATGGTCGCCCAGTGTGATCCTGTGAAATTTTATACGAATATGTTTTGGAAGCTGATATATCCCATGAATTTGTTTTTATAACTAACTCTCATAGAGGGTGCTAGTTACACGATTCATACAACGTATTATTCAACATAACTTTTTTTAGGGTAGAATTATTAGTCAAAAC
The DNA here is from genome assembly GCA_910591695.1 of Galerucella pusilla. NCBI lineage: Eukaryota > Metazoa > Arthropoda > Insecta > Coleoptera > Chrysomelidae > Galerucella > Galerucella pusilla. The sequence continues at coordinate 72,790 of CAJUYI010001709.1, forward strand.
TCCAAGTGAACATAAACATCGTTTAATTTTACACCAAAAAGGTACTCTTGGTAACACTCGATATTATGTACCGTTTTCGGAATATTTTGATTTGAAAATTATGAAGTAATAACCGCTCCTCGTATAAGTTAATGATAAATTTATTAATTAAAAAAACTTACAATAAGAAAATTAAAATAAAGACAAAGAACATAACATAAAATTCAATTAGAGTAAATGTTCAAAATGTCCTCCGTTTTCACGAATACACAAGTCTATCCTTTTTTCTAAAGAATCCATTAATCTTCTTAACGGTTGGGGATCATCTATGATGTCATTAAAGTGACGTTTAATTCTGTCTATTAATTCTTGACGAGAATTTACCTCTGTATCATAGACTTTTTCCTTAATATACGACCAGACTGTGTAGTCCAAAGGATTAAAATCGCATGACCGAGGAGGCCAATGAATCGGAGCTTCTGCACCTCTACCAATCCATCGATTCCGAAAATTGTTACTCAACCAATTACGACACCTTCTATCAAAGTGCGGTGGAGCTCCATCATGCATAAAAAATAATGATATTCGCTCATTTATCGATAAATCTTCTAATATCTCAAATAAGTGATTATTTAAAAAATCAAGGTACATATCACCACTTAAATTTCCAGGTAGAATATGATAACCTCTTAATCTGTTACCTAAAGTTGCTGCCCAAACATTAACTTTAAATGAGTGTTGGTAATGTGATACCCTTTTGGCTTGTGGATTCTCATCACACCAGTAGTGTGCGTTATGGGAGTTGAACATACCTTGTCGCGTAAAGGTGGCCTCGTCCGTAAAAAGAATACATTTTAAAAAATTTGGATTGAGTGCTGTCCTTTCTCGCAATGTTTCACAAAAATCGACTCTAACCGGTAGATCGTCCGGCAAGAGTTCTTGAACTTGTCTGTAATGGTAAGGATGTAGCTGCTGCTCTTTAAGTATCCGCCAAGTAGTTGAAGAAGATGTATTTGTTTGTCTTGCCATATTCCTTACACTTAATGTTGGATTTTGATCAACTAAATTTAAAATAATATTTTCTTTATTAATTGTTCTTGTTGTTCTTGGTCTACCTGAATTTATTTTCTTTGGTCTTACATTCCCAGTTTCTCGACAACGTCGTTCAACTGCTCTAAATGTTTTTTTACTTGGTAAGTTTCTTCTAGGAAACTTTTCTGCATAACGCGTAAAAGCTGCACTAGAGTTTCCTAAACACTCGCCTAAAGTTAATAACATGTCGGTGTATTCAACATTTGAGTACATTTTGTTTAACAATATCTCATTTTACAAATAACAAGGTTTCAAAACTCTATTTATTGTTGACTTATTGTCATAACAATCAATAAATGTCAATTTTACATGGCAAACTTAGAGAAAAGCGAACTTTATCATTAGTTTATACCAGGAGCGATTATTACTTCATAATTTTCAAATCAAAATATTCCGAAAACGGTACATAATATCGAGTTTTACCAAGAGTACCTTTTTGGTGTAAAATTAAACGATGTTTATGTTCACTTGGAGTTTTGACTAATAATTCTACCCTTAAGAAAGTTATGTTGAATAATACGTTGTATGAATCGTGTAACTAGCGCCCTCTATGAGAGTTAGATATAAAAACAAATTCATGGGATATATCAGCTTCCAAGACATATTCGTATAAAATTTCATTGCAATGGTGCCAGTAGTTTCGGCAAAATCGTAGGAAATGTGTAATTTTTCATTTTCTTCAACGCCCTTTATCTTGAAAACGGATGGCGTTAGAAAAATTTCACCAAGCCAACCCCAATTATTTTTCTGTTTTTTACCTATCCTAGAGACGGTGTTACCTTTTTTTTAAACACCCTGTATATAAAATGTAACCGTTTGTAATGTAGTTAAGAAGTGGTCATCACATGTCAGTGAGCAATTCAACCAATTTAGTTTAAAACACTAGATCCAGTGCGGCTACACATTCGTACACTAGAGAGTAATTCTATTCTTGCGAATGATCGCTGAATACAAATTTCGAAAACTAAATTCTTCGGATGCGCCTTGAGGAGAGATAAAATAGTTAACGAGATTTTAAAGCTTTTGAGGTTGAAACTGCCATTTAAAACTTTGTCGTTCAATTTAAATTTTGCTGATAAAGCTAGACGACAAAAGTATAACATATTATTGGAGTGACTAGAGAAAAATTGTTAGTTTTTTTGCTCGGGCGCTGATTTTATCGCCAGCTACATCTCAGCCTCTTAGTCCCGTTTCAGATGGATGGAGGTCAGATATCATAAATTAAATGTAGGTTTTCATATGGACGCGTAGAGCTTCAATTCATACGCCAGGCGACGGTTCAGCTTGCTCGTCGTTTAGTTGTTGTTTTCAGATGGTACGACGCGTAAACGAGTGTATGTAGTTGAGAGTGCTTCTCATAGTTGCCGATTCTAACCAATATTTACGTTGTGAACAGAAAATGGCTAATGATAATAGGTTTATCGATACTGAAATACTAATTAGCGAAGTTGAACAGATACCAAATTTATGGGATAGTTCGAACGGAGAATATAAACATCGGGACTCACGGCAAAAATCCTGGGATGATATAGGAGCGTTTTAGGGTCTTTGCGCCGAATCCGAATTGTCAAAGACTGTGTGATGCTTGTGAGAACAGACCTATTTACTACGCGCGCGTACCATACGCGTCCATCTGAAACGGGTACATACAACAGAACTTTAAAGCACCCACTACATTACTCTGGGAAGGTGAACTACTTCTTGAAGCAGGTGCTCACAGAGCATGGGTCGAGAGTGGGTTACCTCTACAAGATTGGGAAAAGAGAAACTGGAGTGTGCGAGAGATGTGAAGTGGAGGATGATGTGGGACATGTGTTTAGATGTTGGAAGATCGAGGAAGTTTTGAAGAAGTTGGAGAATAAACTGGGAGAGGCGGTGTATTGGGAAAATATGGTGGAGATTATGTTGAGAGGCGAGGAGGAATGGATGGAGATAAGTGGCTTAGTAGAAAGCATGATTAGGGAAAGAGAAAGACTCGACATGGCATGTTAGAGGCAGGAGAGATAAAAGGGAGAAGATGACGGAGAGTGGGTGATGGACCGCCGCCCGTCTTGAAATATGCTAGGGTAGTGATTTCAAGGCGGGAGTATCGGCGAGTTTGAAGTGGGTGGTGGTTGGTAGGCATTTCTGCGGGGATGAGTCCAACACTGTCTGGGTACTGGTTAAGGACCAATTGGAACATGAGTCTTCCATCTCGGCCCGAAAAAAAACTCCATTACTCTAGTTCTGTGCAGTTTGCCATTGTATTCATTTGGAGTTAGCGTAGGCTGTTTGCCAAAGAAGTCGCGTTGTAAAGCTCTATTTTCAGCAGTTGTGTGATAAGACCCATGTTCGGATTTGATCCCTACCCATCTTGAATAGCTCTTCAGCTTTCTGGTCTAAGTTTCTTTGATAAATAGAATTTGAAAGAAATTCATTTCATGTCTCTCTTTGTTCCAGTAATAATAGATGTTAATTATTTGGATAGAAATTGAGTTTGAGTATCGATTTTGAAAGAGGAGATCCTCATTGGAGTCATAAAGCTATGGGTTGGCTTTTATAGTTGTAGTTTTTGTTAGTTGTACATATTGACTGGTTAATTCATTTTGGGACACTCTATATATTACAGTTAAAAGCGTACCATCGGTATTTCCATTTCTGTTTAGAAACTGGAGTATTTTAACAGATTTTATGCATTTGTGGACAAATACAAAAGAACCGAGAAAATTCCCAACGACCGAAAATCTAATTAAAAGTTTATTCTACGAATATACATTGGAGAAAAGTATGTTTATTTCATTTTCGGTTTCCCAGAATATAGCAACTCCCCGTTCCGAATTACACATATTTGCATATTAACAAGAAATTCTATTGTGAGCTGTTATTTTAAAATAAAAAAAATCTCATCTATATTCGTAAATCTTTCGATCAGATCTGGCACGCTAATCTTCCGCAACATTTTGTTAAATTTACATCTTCATACCTCATTTAACATGAATTATGTCAGTTCACGAAGATGATGACGATAACTATAGGCTGATATGCCTAGAACGATGAGGAGATTTCTCTTTGTTTAGGTGAAAATGTCACTGATGTGGAGGGGTTTATCGTGTATATAAGTAGCTAATGAAATTTTCATCAGTAAGTAGATGTTTCAGAACCACTTGTAAATACTCCGGCATTACCAGAGGTAGTAATAGCAGACCCATCAACTCCAGAGGCCTCAACAACTGACCTGGATATCGTAATTGAAGATTGCATCTCGATGAACAGATGGCAAAAATATCTCGTTACGATGAAAAGAGAAAAAGAATACGTCAATTTTGACTACGCCCAAATAATTCGCGACGATGTATAAAGTCAGGGATGTGAGGTACTCAATATCTCGTCTACACAACACTTCATCCATGGTTGTATACAAGAAACTCCTTTCTCAGTTCTAGGTGAATTGAGCTTAAGCTGACACCAGAAAAGCTTGAGAATTCAATTCACATGAAATAAATTTAAATCAACAAACTTTAATAATATTTTAAAATGGATGTAAGTATTTGGACTTTCAACGAATCAATGGGTTTTGATACGACGTGGTAAAAACTTTCTGAGTGATGTCATGAATATTAATGAACCATTTCCAGAATAAATAAATCAGTTTACTTAGAAAAATACTTTGCGTCAAAATAAACAGTGGAAGTCGCGGTTTGTATTCTGTTGATATTTCTTTGTCTTGAGTTTTCCAAAGTTTGTTAAAGTTCACAGATATTTAGCGTTAAAATATAAATGAATATGAAAATCAAAAGGATATTGAAAATATGTTGAGAACCACGATTTAGGAAGTCCTTTATGGCAAATTTAAATAGATTTTGATGACAAAGATCTCAATGAACACAAATAACTTGCAAACTCGTTATCAGTAACAACAATTTTGGAGACTTAGACCCAGCATGGTACACTGGCTGTACAAAATGGTTGTTATTCCCAGGATCACATATGCATCTCTGGTATGGTGGCCAAAGATCAGACAATCCTATGCTATGCTAAAACTAAGCAAGGTCTAAAGACTTGCATGCATTGGCATTACAGGGGCAATGAGGACTACTCCTACAGCGGCGCTGGAGACAATGCTAGACCTTCCTCCGCTACATTGTGTCGTAATGTGCGAAGCAAGGGCAGCACTAACCCGACTGGAAAAATCATCAGACCATGACGTGGCACATGGGAGAGGACTCACAGAAATAAGGTATGTGGATGACGACATCTTCAAAATGCCAACAGACCACATGACCACCAGATACATCTTTCGCAAGAACTTCGAGATTGTCCTCAAAGATCGGAAGGAGCTTGAGGAAGAGAGCGCACCACCACTTAGTAGAGCGATCTGGTATACAGACGGATCAAAAATAAGCTCGGCACCGGAGCGGGCATATACCTACAGGAAGTCGAGCAAATATGAAGGAATCGTCTTGCTAGGAAAATACGTCTCGGTATTTCAAGCAAGGTCTATGCAATACTTGCATGTACAAGGGCAAATAATATGAGAGCCTACAGCAACAGGCAGATCAGGATCTACAGTGACAGTCAAGCTGCAAAGCACTTCAGAGCTATAGGGTGACATCTCGGATAGTATGGGAATGCGGCGAACTCGGAACAGTGTAACACTGGAGGGGGTCCCATATCACAAATGAATCACCGGCAATGAAAAAGCTGACGAACTCACAAGAGCAGGATCGTCAACTCTGATGAACGGACCCGAACCTGCTGTGGGCATCCCCAGATGCTTAACGAGGTCATGGTTAAAAGGGTGGTTGAAAGAACAACACAATAAACACTGGAGGAAATACCGAAACAGCTCTGCATATACTATGCAACTGTGAGTCGCTGGACCACAGAAGGCAGAAACTGTATGGTAGACCCCAAATGACTCCAGAAGACTTCTACAACCAACCAGCAAAGAACCTGTATGAGCTAATACAGGGAACGGATTGGCTGAATAGGTTGTAGTCAGAACACTAGGAGTATCCACAATAAGCCCAGGAGGCTGAGGTGGTGCCGGCGAAGGGACGACTTCTTAAAAAAAA